>JAQBSW010003394.1:0-84089 GCA_029291075.1 Eudiplozoon nipponicum | reverse complement strand
ATTTCTTAATGCCGCTAAAAAATATAGATTGACCTTAAATGAATCAAAGAGCATTTTCGCAGCTAAAGAAATTACTCTCCTTGGTTTTCAAATATCGAATGGAAAAATTAAACCTGATCCTGACCGATTAAAGCCTTTACAAGATCTCCCACCACCGTCGAATGTGCAATCGCAACAAAGAATTGTGGGATTTTTCGCTTATTATTCGCCGTGGATCTCCAACTTCTCCGATAAAATTCACTCACTCGTTCATAATCGAACTTTTCCTTTGCCCGTCTCTGTGAAACAAAATTTCGATGATCTTAAAAAAGAATTAGCCGTAGCAACTCTAGCTTCTATTCGTTGTGATATTCCGTTTGTCGTCGAAACTGATGCTTCGGACGTAGCTATTGCTGCCACTTTGAACCAAGATGGAAGACCCGTGGCGTTTTTCTCTCGGACGTTGACGCCATCTGAAAAACATCACTCAGCTGTTGAAAAAGAAGCCTATGCCGTGGTTGAAGCTATTCGAAAATGGAGGCATTTGCTTTTGGGTAATCATTTCAAACTTGTCACTGATCAAAGATCTGTTTCCTTTATTTTTGGCAATCAAAATCGAGGAAGAGTGAAGAATGATAAAATTTTGCGCTGGAAAATGGAATTATCACCTTACAGCTTCGATGTTGTCTATAGACCCGGAAAAGATAACAAAGCAGCAGATGCACTAAGTCGATCCTCTTCCTTCATCAACTCGTAATCGTTATCTACTAACGGTCATCGATGAATATTCTCGATTTCCCTTTGCATTTGCTTGTCCTGACCTTAGCAGTCACACCGTCATACTTCACCTGTGTCAAATATTCGCAATGTTTGGGATGCCTTCGTACATTCAATCAGACAGAGGTTCTTCCTTCATGTCGACCGAGGTACAAAGTTTTCTTCGGGAAAAAGGTTTAGCTTCGAGTAGAACGACTCCTTATAATCCCAAAGGAAATGGACAGGTAGAAAGAATGAATGGTACCTTATGGAAATCGATCCTTCTCGCTCTCAGATCAAAAAGACTTTCAGTTGAAAACTGGGAATGCGTGCTGCTGGACGCATTACATTCAATCCGTTCATTATTGTGCACATCTACCAACGAAACTCCTCACGAGCGTCTTTTTCGACACAATAGAAGGTCGACTTTTGGTAACACACTCCCAACCTGGCTTACTGTTCCTGGCAAAGTTTTACTCAAGAAGAATGCTAGAGTTTCTAAATATGACCCCTCTGTGGAAAAATTTGAACTAATTCACTGCAATCCTAACTATGCGCATGTTTGTTTTCCTGATGGAAGAGATGATACAGTATCTATGCGTCAATTAGCCCCGAAAGGCTCCGACGCACTGATGAATGAAGCTGGAACTAATATGGGACTCCGTGAAAATGAACCGGTTGTTGCTGATGAACAAACCTCCTATAATGACGATACCGATAATGATAATGTTAAGGCAAATGGTGAATCTACGGATAACTCAAATGCTCGTGACCTATCAGAGAATCTCGAAAACCTTATCAATCAACAACAACGTGTTCATCCTTATAACTTACGAAGTGGAAATGTTTAAATACTATGTTTTCTCAATCCTCTTTGAATTGTTACTATAACATTCTTGTTCCGACTCTGACGCTACGCTACAAATCGCAGTGGAGGAGAATGATATGATTGTTTATTTGTACACACATTTATATTTACACCGTTCGTATACTAACATGTTTTGCTTTGTCTTTTAGCATCTATATCTGCATTATATGATGAATAAAGCCTAATATTTTAGGCAACTCTTTCTTCTGGTTTCCGACTCAATCTGCCCGTTTACTGTGCTTGTTACTGTGATTCAGAACAATGTTCAGCTACTAAAATGCATATTGATTTGTCTTTTTACATAATTTTCCATTCTATTTCAATATTCAGCGTGATTCAACTTGGCAGCAATATATGCGGCAGTTTACAAAACTTGGTCCCTGTCCTATTTGTGGTGATAAAATAAGTGGTTATCATTACGGTATTTTTTCCTGTGAGTCGTGCAAAGGCTTCTTCAAACGAACAGTACAAAATGCAAAACGATACGCCTGTCATATGCCAAATGCTAGCACGCCTTGCCACGTTGACATGGTCACGCGTAAAAAGTGCCCAGCCTGTCGATTCATCAAATGTGTTAACAAGGGAATGCGCTTGGAAGGTTAGTGCAATTTTTTTTCTCGTAATGATGTCTTAAATCTTGTGTAATGCTGAAGTCATTGAAGTTAATACATGAGCTATATGCATAATCATTTTTCAGTTTGATGTAAATCTAACTACTATTAGGGATATCAGGAGAGCGAAACCATCTTGAATAAAAGTATTAAACAACCATTAATTTTGGGAGTTCTGATAACACTTTCTTGGATAAAGACTAAATTTGAAATAAGAACCAGTCCCATTTCATTTAATCGTCCGATCAGCACAGAAACTATATATATATATATATATATATATATATATATATATATATATAGACTACTTAGTGGCTTTTAATGCTATACTCTGGATTTTTCAATTTTTTTTCGTTTAATAGTAAATATAATATGATATATATGTTAACATTTCCTCAGTTAATAAGGACAATTTATCCTGTAAACAGGTTTCATCCTTATCAGGGATTCTTCAAGGACTGTATTTTGATAGCATAAATTATTTCTCCGCAATGAAAAATGAACAACTGTAATACTTTTCATTGAATGGTGTCTTGTTTATCACGAAACTGTGATAAATGATATCGGTCGAGGTCAGCGTATATGGTTTTCAGGAGTGGAATGTGCTCAGATGGGTTGTTATTCTAAAGTTCTTTAATCTTCAAAATCATAGTGCTTATACTCCCGGTGTATGTGACATAATGCGTTAACCTTGAAGTCGCCTTTCGTAAGACAGTATGAAGTGGTCTATACTACTGCTGCTTTGGTAAACATACGTACATGTGATTGAACCGTAAAATCACTCAGTATTTAGTTAATTGCACACTTTCCTCAAACAGAATATGTTTGACCTAAATAAACACAGTTGTTACTAGATTAATAGTCAACTATCATGCGACTAGAGGCAAAGTATGATAATAAGTCGCTTCTGTCAAACCCAAACACGTGGCGTAAATGCGACAACCTTGAGAAACCGTCGTTTAAACATTTGGAAAACCATGAATAATCAACATGTAAATGATGATTTTGTGTAGTTAATCTTATACGATATTGATTAGCACGATCTAACTAAACTATCCAAAATTAAACTTACTACCATACACTAAATGAATGTGTTAATCCTACAAAATGGGTAATAATATATATTTCAATATTTACGGTATCGATAAAAATAAAGCTGCCAGGCTTCAGTATGTGCGACTGATAACAAGGGAACGAATACAGTTTCGAATAAAACAATTAAATAAACACTGATTCTGTAAGTTATATTAACGATTCTGTAAATTAAGTATATTATTTATTATTATATTTTATTTAATTAGTCTACCCGTAAAGCAAAACTACAGCCAGTCTCTACTTATTGTATTTCGACCTGATATTATATATATACATATATATATATATATATATATATATATATATATATATATGCGTGTGTTTTTTAAGCATTAACTAAGTACGGCATCATTTAACATAGGCAATTCAGTCAGAAGACAGTTTTAGTTCTTATTGTGAACCCTGTAAGTACTGTCTTGAATTTTCCCTGGATGGAACACGAACCGTGGCACATATACTTCTAAGTATGAGACTATCCACTGCACCACCCGTGCTGCATTCTACATGCAATTTGAAGTCATGTACCACCTTATGCTTTCAGGATAGCCTTTCTGAAGAATACTAACGAGATCCCGATAAGGAGGAAAACAGTTCTACTGAATAAATTTTCTTTGCTAACTTATGTTATTCTTGATTTATACTGACAAATTACATATAATCAAAACCCTACAAGACTTCAATTATATATAAGATATTGAAAACAGGGTTGAATCTCTCAAGCATCAGGATGTGTGGCAGACAGTACTTTTGATAATTTATGCGACGCTAAATGAAATTGGATTTGTTCTTCTGTCGCAATCATCATCATCATGTCCAGCCACACAAAAGTCAAGTGACTAATGTTTCACTGCCATATAACCATAAGGAGTGAAAAAATTATATAAGTGAATTTAGACAAATTATTACTGAGATTTACGAGAGAGAGAGGTAGAGAGAGAAGAAATACCTTGCTACTATGAGTAAATTTATCAGGATAATTCACAGAAATGAGGCAAACTGAACCTCTTCACAACACCATTATGGCCAAGTTAGCATTCGGGCAAGGCGACATCAGCAATACAGCTTCTTTGCGGATTTCACTGTTTCACGTCATAAACAAACCAAACCTCGTAGCTAACTTTGTCCTACCAAGAAAAGAATTTTACGAAGATGATTCTACTAGACATCTGCCACAAGATCGCCACTGAGCTCGATTCGATGCCATATCGCTAAGGGTTTCTAACCAAGAACTGCGATGCGCACGAGGACCCCATCCTGGCAGACGAGTGGGTCCTATACTACCCAATTTGGATGTAAGTGACTTTAATTGTTTCTGCCATGTAAAATTTGCCCACCTTGTTTCTTACGCCAATTTGGTGCTGGATGAGAGAACAGCTCTATTGGGCAATCGAAATGAGGGCATACGCAAAACGTGACCGAGCCAACGAAGTTGATGGAGCCTTATTTGCTTTTCTAACGACGAGCACTTATTGTCAGATCCAAAAATACATCTACGGATGCCAACGTTAGTTATTCGTTGTTGGTAACCAACATGTGCTATACTTCTCAAACAACGATGATCGAATGCCTGTAAGCGTCTCAGATCATCAACTCTAAGAGGCCAAGTTTCACTAGCGTATTGTAAGACTGCGCGTACAGATGCATTGTAAACACGACCTTTAAGGCAAAGTGAAATATTGGCGTTTCTCCATAAATGACGAAGGTTCGAGAAAGCTACTCTAGCTTTCGCGATCCGTATTCTCACCTCGTCGGACATATTGCCTACGTTATTGATAGAGCTCCCAAGATATGTAAACCTGTCGACTATGTCAAGATCTTCATTCTGCAGTCGCAACGTTGGAGTGAGTGGTGGGTGATCCTGTAACAGTATCTTACATTTAGAGGGTGCGAATTTCATACCGAAAGACGGAACAACGTCTGTTAATCTATTCAAGGTGGCCTGGGCAGCATGCTGATTGTCGAATAATAGTACGATATCGTCCGCATAGTCAAGATCGACTAGTTTATCTCCCGGGAGAACTTCAACTCCAGCGTCCTGAATGTGTGAGAGAGTGTTGTTCATAATAGCATCGATTACAAAATTAAACAAAAATGGGGAAAGTGGACAACCTTGACGAACACCACTGCTGGTTGTAAAGTTATGCGTTAATTCGTTGTAGACTTTAACGCGACCAGAAGTATTTGTGTAGAGAGCTCGTATAATATTAACAAATTTTGTGGGCACACCGCTTTTCGACAAGATATGGAATAAAACATTGCGATCCACCGAATCAAATGCACCCTTGAAGTCTAGAAAGACGGCTATTGTGGGACGGTGATATAAATGTCTCTGTTCGAGAACTTGCCTTAACGTAAAAATATTATCTATACAACCTCGTCCTGCGCGGAATCCGGCCTGTTCTTCTCTTGTATGTGATTCACGTGAAGCGCTAAGACGACGTAGGATAATCGAAGCAAATAACCTTGATACGACCGGAGTCAAACTTATACCACGATGGTTATCGCACGAATTACGATTGCCTTTTTTGAAGATGGGAATGATGGTCGACTCATTCCAGTCAAGTGGTACAGTTTCCTCATTCCATATAGTATGAAAAAGTTTGGTCAACGCTCCTGAAATTATATCGCCACCATCCTTAAACAAGCCCGGAAGTAAATCATCGGGGCCTGCGGCTTTGCGGCGCTTAAGAGATAGGATTGCATCGCGTACTTCTAACTCGGATGGTTCTTCGGGACTAACATTCCACACTGTTGATGCAGACATGCTTTCGGGAAGCGGAACTGACGCGGGTGGCCAAGAAAATTGATCTCTAAAGTGTTCAGCCCACCTGTCAAGACGACTTATTTTATCGGTTATTAATTGGTTGTTACTATCATTTATAGTTTCGCTAACTTTTAACTTTCTCGGACCTGTTGCGCGGATAAGTTGGAACAAACAGCGACTATTACCTGACGCGAAAGCTACTTCCATTTCTTCAGCCTTTCTGTTCCAAAAGGTTTCGAGATCGCCTTTTAGACTGCGCTTAAGTTGGCGCCTTATATTGCGACAGATATTATTGTGTCGAGACAGGTGGAATTTGGCACCTTATTTCGAGAATCTCCATAGATTTTACAGAGAGCCAGTGATTATTTCTACGGGGACCTCCAATGCCACATACAGTAGTACCTGCATTGTGCATAGTGGAACTTATCTTGGACATATATTCGGATTTTCGCTATTCAGAGCAGTTAGATTAGCCTTTAGAATATTTTCATAGTTTTTTCGGAAGGACGGTTGTTCTAGTTTGCCTACATCAATTTGGGGTTTATTCTTAATTATTTTCCCGGAAAATTTTAGAGCAAATCTGCGACGGATAAGTGCATGGTCCGAGTCGACATAAGTGTTCCAAAAAGAGCGACAATCCTGGATGCAACCACGCCATCTATAACTAATTGCTACATGATCTATTTGAGTCCACCGTTGTCCGGGTGCTGGAGGACGCCATGTAGCACAACGTTTAACACTACGTCTGAAATTTGTACTACTTAAATATAGTCTATGTTCAGCGCAGCTATCCAAAAGCCGTTCACCATTATCATTGCGAGTCGAGCTTAGAGTGTATCTTCCACCTAAATGAAATTCTGTGTTGCTTAAGCGACCAACTTGAGCATTCATGTCACCCATAACCAGGACTATATCCGAACTTCGTGCTTTACTTAGTAAGGAGCTTAATTCGGAGTAAAAAGCGTCCTTGCTTTCTTCTGTGCTGCAATCGGTAGGAGCATATGCAGATACAACGAAGAGGCAACGATGATAACGGTTTTTTGCTTTGATTTTAGTAGATGTATTTAAACGTGCCGCACACAATCGACTATTTAAAGGGATCCATTCAATTAATAAAGCTTCAGCTCGCGCGCTAAGGGCAATACCAACGCCCCATTTACCGGCTTTAGAGGACTCTGTGGAACCAGATGTTCGAAGCCAATAACGCGTAGATAGGGATGATGAAGCTAGTTCTGTAATACACGTAGGATCCTGTATTCTGATTTCAGATACGCAACATATGTCGATTTCTAATTTATTTAACGTACGAGCAAGAGATTCTTGCTGTCCAAGTTGTTTTAATGTTCGCGCATTAAATGCGCCTACGTTAAAACCTAACTTAGGTTTAATGAATGATCGTATACTAGAACCATTTTCGATATTTGGCAACCTGGTATTGGGCTCAGTGTTATGATCTAAACCAACCATATTAATAGTATCTAAAAGAGTGTTATTGTTAGATTGAGAAGAGGAAGGGGAAGGAAAGGAGGCAGAATCGGAGATAGAGTTGCCTGCAGTAGCCTCTTTTCGCTTATTCACCCTGCACAGCACAGCAGATAAGGCGACCCTTTTTATACTGCGCGACGGCCGATGCAGTATTTAATTACTATAAGTTGTACTTGTCATGGTTATATGTGGACTGTAAAAGAACACTAGGTCGCCCATTCCTAGTGATGGTTTTTATTCGGAGTTTTCCTTATAGATAGTCTGCCAACCAAGGCTGATGAGCACTATCTGCCCAGATGCCGGTGGCCAGAGTTTCCTTCAACAGCCGAAACTTGCCCTTCACGTCTGGAACGCTTGCTCTCATTCCGTCTCTACACACTTAACAAAAAGTTACAGTGGAGTTCGACCAAACTCGAGGCTTCTCATGAAACGGGATGATGACTGTCCCTTTATGGCCGGGCAAGGTTCATGCTACCAATCCCGGGTCGACTAGCTTGAGCCCGCCGGTCGTCAAGCCGGAATTTCTATGGCTACGCAAACATTATTTGAAGAGTATTTTACCATCCACGCAATCAGTAAACTTTTAATTGTAAAACCTGTATACGTAGCGAAATTTGAAAAACGTTATATTTGATAGCATGGAAATTATGCAGCCGACATAGTGTAGTGCAATGTATGGGATGTCACTATGAACGTGAGCTGCGTATCTAATTTCCCATTACTTAATCATTAATTTTAGTTTCATTCTTGCTAGTCAATTTGATGCGTGTCCCACCGATGATCATAGAATTTCTAAACTCCTCAACACGTGCGAATGACACTAGTTATGCTATTTGGTTCGACTGATTTAATAAAACGTAATTGATGCTTATCATAAGTTAGCCAAATTTATTTAAAGAAAATAAATTAATCGAATAGATTAGCGAGTTGTTATTTAGAGCACTACCAATGTGATGGGAAAATTGTATGTAGCTTTTGAATGTTATTACCTCATTTATGTCTTGAATGAATTCTACTTTTAACTCGGAGCCACAAAATTCCTCTTTGTCGACAAGCAGTATTTTTCCTGTCGTGCTGGAAACAGTTTTAAAAGTCTTCTTTGTAAATAAATTTATCATTAATCTCTCACAGATAATTTTTTTAAATATCTTGTGTTATTTTTCGACGATGGTTGTCAGCATTAATGGAATCAGTACTTAAAATCACGAGCTATGCTTTCTGAGGTTCGGATAAATGAATCTCTGCTGATGCTCGCTAACGTATCATTTGACCCCTAAATGTGCAATCTAATTTGGTCCTTTTTTTAGAATTACTGGGCTTAAGTTTATTGACGTGATATGCGAATCAGTACTCTTCGCACGTGAATGATTGACTTGTGTTTCCTTCTTTGTTGGACTTTTCACTATTTGTATAGCCATCCGACATGATCGATCTCGAGGTGGTCGCAGCATGTATCCTGGTTCTCGGTATCTCCGTCAGCTGGCTGCTCGGGCCAGTAATGGTCAAATTAGTAGTTACATTTCAACTGTAATTCACGAAACTGATTCAAACATGAAGTCTAACGACACGTCTATGATAGAGCTTTGTGCAACCGGAGAACCATCTGTTGCCTCAGAAAGAGTCGTAAGCAAACATTTTTCTTTTGGTTACGCGTTTGTGCATTGATTGTTTCTTTCCTTCTATTTAACTGGAATAAATAGGATAATGTTGTCTTCTTTCTTATGTTTCTTAACGTTTAGGTATGTTTGCATCCTTACTTTCTAAAGTAACACTGAACTCAAATTTTCTTATGATGGTTATGCAATCGGTACTTGATACACTGAATGCGTTTAACCTTTAAAACCTTCTTAGCTAAACTCATGATGCTGGCTTGCCGAATTCCAGTTAAATATAAACATTTAGTTTAGTTTAAAGGTAGAACCTCATTTTCCACTTAATGTTTAATACCATGTCCCCAGTTAGCGTGGTGTCTGTTCTATAATGACAGATTGGTGGTGGTTAGTCGGAGCTTTATTTCTAAAGGTATGCTATATGGCAGTTAAGTTGATGATAAGAAAGGCCTGTGTAAATCAAGCATTGTAGTAAAGTTGACTAAAAACAATTTTCATATAGGCAGTTGATTTATGTTTGAATGCTTCTATTGTTATCTAAATTGGCTTTTGAGCATAAGCACTAGAAATATGCCTCTTCGTGACGCATTGAACTGTTCTATGGACTACGTTCTGTGCTTTTTTGAATCAGGTAGTTGTTTCTGCTGCAAGCAATACTGGTGTCATAGCGACGAATACGGTGGGGAATCCGAAGTACCGCAACGTTGTTATTCTCGACAGAAATGGTTTGGATGCTGGTGGTGGAGTGTACATTGACCCAGCTGTGCTGGGAGACAATAATGTTGGAGTTAATGATACCGATTCAGCTGCTGCTGATGAACCTACGGGTACCGAAGAACAGACTGGTGTTCAGACGCTAAATTTCTCAGAAAATGAAACAAACAGCGGACCTGCGTACCTCAGTACTGACTCCGTAGAGATTGGCGTAGATGTGCATGGAAATTTGCTTCTCGTGGATCCTCATCAGACTGCTAGCCAGCTTGTAAGCACAACAACAGCATCGAAAGGTAAACACGAGTTTTGGGTTTCTGTTTAGCTTAACCTTTTTCAAATACCTCGTGACATGTTGCAAGTTATTCCGAATTTTGTCTACAGTTCGCTTTCATTGGTAGTCGTGAATATGTCATCTATACTGTAAAATGGCCTGTCCATTTTCTTCATGTAGCGACCATCTGTTGGAAAGTTTTTGTGAATGATTTGATCTGGAGAAACAAGCAATATCTTTTTAAATGAATGAATAATTTTAATAAGGTTTAGTTTAAAATACATGATATGTGTGAAGTATTAAGGTTTTTTCATAAATAGCTGACGCAAATGACGGGGATTTAACCGGAGTGAAGTATGCAAAATTTTACAAGACTCAATTTCTAGTGTTAACTAATGCTCATTTGCTCACATAAGGTTGTCCAGTATTCTTAATATTGTGTGTTTTCATAACTTTCTACCTTTTATAATTTCCTTTTGCCAGTTAATCTATCCCATATCTGTGTAATTGAAGATGATAACTTCCATATTTTGTGATCTCTACATGACTCAGGATTATTTTCTTATTGCCTGCTTGTGAGGTTTGTGTAAACAGTTGAAGCCGAGTAATCATGATCACTATTACAGACGGTGGTCCAACATTGTTTAATATTTGGTGTTCCTCTTCCACGTAACCATGTTAAAGGCAAGACTGACCATGAAAACAAAAAAAATATTCTAGAATAAAAAATTGCGAAAAGTGATTTATGAATGGAAATATCTAGTTAAGATGGTGATGCTTACCAAGATAACACAATGAAATGAGGCAATTTATAACTGCACAAAACAATTATTGTCAAGTCATACTTAAGGTTAAGCAAAATTTGATGTACAGCTTCCTTGCGGCTTTCACCTTTTCGCGTCAAAGATACATCTGAACCTCGCAGCTAACTATGTCGATATAAAATATGTATATCTGAATAAAAGTCTACAATACCGCAATTGAGCCCGATTCGGTACCTTATCGCGCAGGGTTTCCAAACAGGAACTATATTGTACACGTGAACCCCATCCTGGTAGACATCATGGTCATATACCATCCGATTTTCATGCAGCGAACTTAATTGATTTCGCGATTTCAAATGCTCTTCTGTTTGATTTTTACGCCAATTTGACGCTAGGCGAGAAATTATCAATCTACTCGTCAGTGGAATTGAAGGTCCTTTTAAAACGTGACTGTTCCAGCGCAATTATTGGAGCCTTATCTGTTCGTCTAATGCGGAACACTTGCTAACCAGTCCAAAAATAAATCTTTGGATGTCAGCGTTGCTTATTTATTGTTGGTTGCATATATGTACTATGCAATACGAATATGTCTAAGCGTCGAAGATCTTCGAATCGAAGCAACTAAGCTTAACTAGTTCCTAATGAAACTGCACATAAAAAAGCATTGTGCACACGACCTTTAAAGCGGAGTGGGATACTTGTGTTTCCTTATTGGAGAAGGCTACTATAGTTTTTGCGATTTTCATGTTCACCTCGTTACACTTATCGAAAGTTATTGATACTGATACGAAGATATTTAAACCTATCACTTGAAGAAGTAGTGCAGAAGTGAGTGATGGATAATCCTGTAGAAGTATCTTACATTTGAAGCTTACCAAATTAATTTCGACAGACGGAACGCTATTTGATATTCTATTCAAGGTGGCCTGGGCCGTATCTTGGTTGTCGCATAATAATACAATATCGCCTGTATAGTCAGGTTTGCCTTATCTATAACTGGATAAAATGTCGACGCCTTCATCTTGATCGTATTAATAGTAAAGTTCGAAATGGCACCTACTACTAAATTAAACGGAAACGGCGAAAACGGAAATACTAGTAAAATTGCGCGATGATTTATTGCAAGCTTCTTACGTGACTAGAAGTATTTGTTTTTTGCGTGCTATAATATTTACAAATTGAGATGAAATAAAATTAGTCGATAGAATATCAATAAAATATTGACATCTACTGAGTCAAATGCACCCCTGAAGTCTAGATAGACGGCTATTGTTGTGCTGCGAACTATATGTCGCTGTTGAAGAATTTTCCTTAAGATAAAATTATTATATATTACCTTTGGAATGCGAGCTTTAGTCAAATTCATAGCACCTTTTCTATGTGCAAAAATAAATTTTATCAGGTACAAGAAACGCTTCTTTCGCATCTTCTCAAGTGTCTACAAATGAACATCCCCTTATATATAAATTGAAAGGCAAAACAAAATATAAAAATGTTAACTCTCTCCATGTTTACATTTTTCAATCTTTTCCAATGCCGTGTTTTGCGTACGCGGGTTGTAGCTTTGCACCAACAGTTTCATAAAGATCCGATTGATCACAATTTCCATTTCCTTTTTGTCTTCGATCGGGCTTAGTTTGTATTCGTCCCAATGGAAATGCGGTTCTATCACATCTTTGTTTACTGGCGACGTTTCGATGCTTCTTTTAGAACCGCATTTCCATTGGGACGAATACAAACTCAGCCCGATCGAAGAAAAAAAGGAAATGTAAATTGTGATCAATCGGATCTTTGTGAAACTGTTGGTGCAAAGCTACAACCCGTGTACGCAAAACTCGGCGTTGGAAAATATGAAGTTGGCACTCTGCAATAAAATTTCAAAAAAAATTATATCGTGTTTTCTCTTTTAATTTGTATATAAAGAGATGTTCAGTGGTAGATACTTGAGAAGAAAATGAGATAGAAGCGTTTCTTGTATCTGATAAAATTTCTTTCATTTTTGAACATGGAAAGGATACTGTGTATTATCTAATAAATCTTGTTCTGACCAGAATCCGGCTTGTTCGTCTTTGGTATGTTAGTTACACGATGTGCTGAATTGGCACAGGATAATCGATGAAAGTAACCTTGATACAACCTGAGTCAAGCTTATACCTCCATTGACACACGATTTACGAATTCCTATTTTGGAGGCAGAAGTGCTGATCGACTTGCTCCAAGTAACCAGCATGGCCTCCTTTTTCCATACAGTACGAATAGGATCAGTCAACACCCTAAAAATTAGGTCATCCCTCTTCTCATATAAGGTCTGTAGTGAATCATCGTCGTCTGTAGCTTTGAGGTACTTGAGAGATAGGATTGTATTTCGCATTTCTGACTCTAATGGGTGTTTTAAACTAGCGTCCCACGTTTTTAACGCTAACTTACTTTCGGAGATCGGGACTGATGTTTGTCCAAGAAAATTTGTTTGTTGTATTCAATCAGCCTATTAATAGGACGCTTTTTATCGGTTATTAGAATATTGCTGCAATCACTTATTGTTTCGCTAATATTTTATTTTACCAGACCTGTCGCGCGAATAATTTTTTTAAATATGTTGCTAGCTGATGCGAACGCTTCTTCTATCCGTAGTTCTCTTGATCATGAAGAATCACGACAACTTTCAGACTGTGTTGATGTCTAATAACTGTACAAGAATTATTATACGCCGAGCTAGCAGGAATTTATCGCCCAGTTTCGAGAATCTCCACAAACGTTTTAGAGATTCAATGACTTATTATACGAGTGCCCATATTGCCACATACATTAGTATCTACATTGTGCATTGCGGATCATATATTCGTCCACATAAGATTTGAATTCTTAAATTCAGGATCAGTAAAATCTTATGTTAGAATATCGTTATATTTTCGTTTTCTCTTATTTATCTTTCCGACATATTTCAGGGCAAATCTGGAACGTACGATTAAATGTTCCAATTGGACATGCATCATATATTAAAGTCACTTAAATCCAAATTGTGTAGTATAGGACCCACTCGTCTGTCAGGATGGGGTCCTCGTGCGCATCATAGTTCTTGGTTAGAAACTCTTAGCGATATGGAATCGAATCGAGCTCAGTGGTGATCTTGTTGCAGATGTCCAGTAGAATCATCTTCGTAACTTTATTTTCTTAGTAGGGCAAAGTAAGCTGCGAGGTTTGGTTTGTTTATGACGTGATACAGTGAAATCCGCAAAGAAGCTGTATTGCTGATGTCGCCTTGCCCGAATGCTAACATGGCCATAATGGTGTTGTGGAGAGGCTTAGTTTGCCTCATTTCTGTGAGTTATCCTGATAAATTTACTCATAGTAGGAAGTATTTATTCTTACTGCTTCTCTCTCTCTCTCTCTCTCTCTCTCTCTCTCTCTCTTGTAAATCTCACTAATAATTTGTCTAAATTCATTTATATACTTTTTTTCATTCCTTATGGTTATATGGCAGTGAAACATTAGTCACTTTTGAATTTTGTATAGCTGGACATGATGATGAATAGCTGCATGGTCAGTTTGAGCCCACGCTTGCCCGAGGATTGGAGGGCGCAGTGTGACGCAACGCCGTACACTTCATCTGCAGTTTGTACTAGTGAAATCTAATCTGTGATCTGCTTAGCCATCCAGCAGTTGTTGGCCATTATCGTTGCGTAATTAGCTTAAGGAGTGTCTGTCATGTGGATGAATTTTGGCGTCGCACAAGCGGCCAACTTGTATATCCTTGCCAACCATGAAAAATACTATAGGAACTTCTCGCTCTAATTAGCAAAAAATTAGGTCAGATTAGGAAACATACTTGCCGTCGTCTATGCTGCAATCGATGTGAGTATATGCATATACGACGAAAAGGCAAAGATGCTTGAGGTTTCCGTCATTGATTTTGGTGGACGCTTTTCAGCGTACCGCACAAAATCGGCTGTTTACGTTGATCCATTAATTTAAAGAAGTCTCTTCTCGTGAGCCAAGTTGAATACCTACTCCTTATTGCCCGACTTGAGAAAATTCTCTGGTACCAGATTTTCGAAGAAAATGATGCACTCATTTCTGTGACTCGTAGGACTCTGTATTCCATGTTCGGATGTCCGTGGCCATAGAAATTCCGGCCTGACCACCGGCTGGCACAAGCTAGTCAGTTCTGGAATGTTTTCATGAGACTTGCCGACTCTAAAGGGGCACAGCCATCATCCCGTTTCATGTGAAGCCTCGAATTTGGTTTAAATGCGGAGTAATTTATTGTTAATTGTGTCTGACGGAATGAGAGCAAGTGTGCCAGAAGCGAAGGGCAGGTTTCAGTTGCTGAAGGAAACTTTGGCCACTGGCAACCTGGCAGATAGTGCTCATCAGCCTTGGTTGGCAGACTGTCTAAGAGAAGGAAAACTCAAAATATAAGCCATCCTCAGTAGGAATGGGCGACCTAGTGCTCTTTTGCAGTTCACGTATAACCATGAACGACTTATTGTTATATGGCTTTTTATGATGATGGATGCGCATCATATAGCGATTTCTTATTTATCCAACGTACGTGCTAGATATTTTTGTCGCCAAAATTGTTTTAATGTTCGCATATCAAATTCGCTGGCGAGGATAACTAACCTCGACTTAATGAATAGTAGCTTATTCGAACCATTTTCGCTATTCGATATCTCTACATATTTCACACTGATTTGATAGACATCCATTGTATTCATAGCATCTACTGAAGCGTTTCTGTTTGATTGTGAAAATGAGGAAAGTAAAAGAAAAGAAGAATCGGAGAAAGATGTCTACTATAGCCTGATTTCGCTTATCCACCTTGCACGACTCAGTAGATAATGCGAATATTTTTATCCTGTGCGTCGGTCAGCTCATTAAAGATTCATTCTTGTTCGAAGTAAAAATGATTAAATAGGGGCTGTAAACCAACACTAGGCTACCTGTTTCTAATAGACGACAAGGTGGTAGTTAGGAAAAGCAATACAGATTGAAAAATATTTGTGTATGAACTGTAAATTCATACTTCCTCATTTTGCACAATCTGAATTACACTGGCTTTCAGTAAAAGAAAACAATACGTTTACTATATCTAACATAAATTAAATGTTGGCTTCTTCTAAACATAATCATAATTATTCATTTATATATGATAATTGATTATTTAAATTAACTGTTGTCCTTCTCTTAGATGATTAGATTCTCAAAAATGTCAAGCATCATGTGTTCAAAGTATCTGATTGTGATATTCGTAACTTGCGTCTGTCACGCATCGTCTCATTCCATTAGTATATATTTAAGACCATGTGCTTATTGTAATGTCAAGTCGAACTCTAGGCTGTACAACATTAGGTTGTTTTTCTGCTTTATTAGTGCAGAGCAGCAGTGCAAATATTTAAATCTGTTATTATCTTAACCTGCTCGGGAGCCATAACAAAAATATAAGGGGCAGAAGCATCGTCTTTGAGTGTTCTTTTAAGTTGGTAATCACTATTCTGGGTTTACGTGGGTCCCTCGCCGTTCTAGATTGCCGACAAAATTATATGTCTGTATTTTGCTACGTACTGTGTAATGATTGGGTCTTGTTATGAAGCGAATGAATGGTGATATTAAAATGAATTATTGGCCATTCCAGTGTTATGAGTAGCAAACAACTTGGTGTGGTGGAAAATAATCGGTCGATTTTATCGCTGTATGCCTACATTAGTTGCACGATTGTTGTAAAACCTTCAGAAAGAGAGCTGGTCAATACGGTTTTGCAATTCTTTCGTCGGCTTACGTCTAGTACGACGAAATTCAATGCATCTTTGTGTTCTGGCTATGTAGGAGAGGAATTATAGGAAAGATAAAATCATATCTGTTCTCAATGTAAACTAAATATAACAGGCAGGACATTGGTTTCTGCAGTACATTGGCATAATTATAACGAAGTTAGTCGGTTTCAAAATTCTTTAATCGTCAATGTGAGAAATGTGATCATGAGGGTTTCACGCTAGTCACGGCAACACCAAAAGAATGAATTTATTTTAGTTGCTTCATTTTCAGTATCTTTTCGGCAAATCTGCTCAAATCGTCATGCGTTTGTGATCCTTTTTTAACTTATTAATCATAGTACCAGTGTGCAGTTCGAGCAACTTTAAACGCTTCCGAAACGGTTTATCTCCTAGTCATCGCAATACAAAAGTTGACGAACAAAAAAATACGCATTCTCAACAGGAGTCTTATCATTATAATGCTAGTCGTACATTATACCAACCGCTTCAATACTACGCTTGTTACGAACCGGCTGTATGTGCTCCGCCATCTAAAAGTTCCCAGGACACAACAAATCTTGCAGTTGCTACATCCGCTTCAACAGTAGTTGTTCTACGCAACGCAACTCTTTCTGGAGGCCGCGGCAGTTTCGCTTCTGCTGGTCAACTCGGTGCCAAATTTGACAGTCCAACCGCAGGTAATTTTCTTACAGGTGGCGCCAGCAACACTCGCAGTACACTACAATACTCGGATTCTTCTAATCTATCTGAAACGCAGGCGTACAATGAATTGGGAAGAACAAAACATCGTGTGTCTGCCAGTACTGGACATATTTCAGATGCTACAACGACAAACACTGCATCGCTAGGAAACCCTATTACTTTCACTACTAGTACTACTTGTCAAGATGTTCGTATAGCTGCATCGGCTGGGCCATCGGTTGCACTGTCCACTACGAGAACGTCCACAGTTTCATCTTCAAATGGTCGATTAGACCCTGATCTTGGCTGGAAATTGGTGCCCGGTATGTATGGCACGCCCAATATTGAACAAAGTTCCAATAATGGCTTGCCATTGACGAGTTACAAGCCGAGACGTACAGAATTGCCGAAAGTGAGTCTTCTTAATGTTATCATTTGGTTTGATTCTACTGGGCTTATTTTAAACTTTTGGTTTATTGCTTCGTTGTCATTTTCGTGTTAAGAAAGGTTGATGATACATGCAGTCTAAACATTAGTTATTTAGCTTTTCGTTTTAGTTTTAGTTGAACTATAATTTTGTACGCGTTCTTCTCCCCTTTTTGAGTATTATCTTGCAAGTAGCCATTTTCAAACAATTTAATAATTAGCATTTTAATAACATATTTACTGCAACTTAACATTCATACTGTGCATTTCATGGTGTCTGCACATACTCGGAAAAGCGCAACATGATTTTATCTGAATATTTATTAAACACGGTCAAGTATGTAGCGATTTAATTATTATTATATTATCTTTATTTCTGTATGACGGTTCTTCGGTGCCAGATGCTCTTCCGTTGAACTTTGTTTGCGAAAACCTCACTCATATATTAACCACATTGATCAGCTTTGTTTATTAATCGCCGCTTTAATGCGTAACTTATTTTAAGTTGAACTGGAAAAGTGCACTCAGCTTGAAGTCGCATGTTTCGTATATTGTCAATTACGTGCAGCTTTATATAGCAAATATTGTTTTGTTGGACTATTTTCTATTTTGGGCTTTTTTTAAACTATGCAACGTAGATGCACAACGACTCAATCCTGAAATAGCACATACATCAATATTTTTCGCGAAATAGCATTATTCCTGCTCTTTTCTTGTATATCCGTTGGGGATAGTTAGACATTTATGTTGGAAGTAACACAAACTAGCATCGCAATTAGTCAAGACCTGGTTAAACTGCATACATACACACATAAACGAGGATCTATATTTACTGTAAGGTGTGTTTTTGGGAGCTTTTGCCAATAAGGCAGAATATACATGTCAGTTGCTAAATTACCACATATTTTCTTTCATTGGTTGATGTGAGTACAGTGTGACGCAATCAAGTGATTTATTTCGCAAATAATTTAATCCGTTCTATTCCTGCAATTCAAGCTAGTCACTCGATTTGCACTGGAGGCCTTGCGAGAAATGTTTAAAATTGGCTTTCTCAAAAAATGTCTCAACCAACGCAGTCGACGTTTCAAAAGAAGTTTAGGTGTTGATAGTGCATAAAAAGGGGCAGTTTGATGTAGATTAAAACTTCTGGAACTCTTGGAAGAAGCCGATCTGTATTGTGTAAAAAGAGATATTGGGTAAATGAAATCATTGATGACGAGCAGCAGGTACCTTTATCCCTACCTTAGGCTGAAGATGAAAATTGTCTATACTGGCCGTTTTCACCGAGTTTGATTTCAAGCCGTGTCGGCTACATACTTGAACGCAATTGTTTGCTCTCGATCTTTTATCCGTTTTCTGTCATCAGAACAATGCATTCGAAGTCAAAAAGCCGGCCACCACCACCTTTCTCTACTTCGGATGGTATTGAGCTGACTTCCGAAAGGGTTGTATCGAAGACAAATAAACAGAGTTGTATTAATTACATACGATCGTTGAACGCGAAAGCCAGTAGCCAGTTTCATATCCTTGCTAGTGTGAATACTGGCCAGTGAGTAATTATAATCGTCCTAAAATAGTAGAAGCATTTTGGTTAATACGCCATTATAAGGCAAACCTCGCCATGAAATCTTAAGCGCCGCAGAGACAAAAGCAGCATAGGTCTGAAGATAGGAGAAAGAAAATTTTAAAAAGTTTTTCAACGCAAGAAGGATGTCGAACACAAATATAATGCGTGTTCCAAATATATGTAATCCGCAGTACTCTTGAGTTGTACCATCCAAATCAGCGTCCCGAAAGGGGAAAAATTAAGTTTGGTATAATTATTTCAATGTAGAAGAATCACATTTGAGTAGTAGATGTCTAATCGTTCACTTACTCATCTTGACTAAACTTTATAGTTTTTTTGTGTATGTTAGGTCACTTATTCACATTTTGATAATATTTAGAAACCATATTCTGAATAGACTACGATTATTTCATTCAGTTATATAACCAAATATATAATGGTCAACGTCTGTTGAACTACTATATATTGCTCATTTATCATATATACGACTCATTTCGTTTCACCCCTATGCTTTAGGTTAATATTTGTCGACCATCAGTGGTATGACTGCCTTAATGGTGGGATATAAAGACAAGCGGGACAATTTTTTGGCTTGATTTGAACAGATAACTTGTTAATTTTTTTACCTGATTTTCGGATTGCGTACCGAAATATTTGAATCCACTGTCATCATGAGGATTTTTGCAAATATTTCGATTTCCAGGTACGGAAATCTTTTTCAATGCCAAACACATCACCCACTAAGTTGACAATCAGTATTTCAAGTGGAAATATTAATTTAAACTGCCTCATTTATACTTGTTGTTAGATATCTTAAACATAACGTTTATTTTAAAAAATGCTAAGAAAGTGTATGTTAAATTGGTTTGTGTATATGTCTACATGTATACACTCTTCGCAATGAGATTACAGTGATTTAATGACAATTACTGACAACTCACTAGATAAGCGTACGTCATGCCTGTGTGTATGTGTTCTCGTTTCTTTTGAATTGAGAAGTAATCAGTTAATGCACGTGTACACTCATCCCAGTGAAATTACAGCGATTTGGCAACATCTGACTATTCACTGGATAAGCGTGTTTGTGTGTATGTGCGTGAGCGTTTACTTAAAACTGAGAGATAATCTGTTACATGTAATTACAGGCACGTGTAACGGTCATACTAGTAAAACTAAAATGATAACTGTCATTTCCTAACTGCACACGTCAGACCTATTTTACACTTACTTTTCTAAATGAAGTAATTACGAGTGGCATTTCGGTGAGAAGGGGGCAAGATACTATGAATAGAGTAAATAATTAATAGGTAGCAAAATTAAATTAGAAACGGATAAAGTGTTTCAATAGGGTAGAAAGTTAAATTAAACGGTCCGTGAAAGAAATTAAAATTGCCTGATAAAGAAGATACTAGTAATAGTGCAAAGATAATTAAATAAAATAAAAAATAAACCATGCCATCATGTATAGATAAGTGTATGTTAAAGGCGCTACACTAACAACAGAACATAAGATAACAGATAAAATAAGATAACAAGTAATCAAGGATGAAATAATAAGATAATCAAAATTAAATTAGGCGATAACTTGTTATTCTGTAATGAATTAGTGTCTCTTAAAGTGCGAGTTTATTATGGACATGCTCGGGTGTTTCAGAGGCGTAATTTTTGTCAAATGTAATTATACTCCGATGCGCTTGAGTTTTATCAGCTATTTTATTGTATTATATAGTATTTTTCTATTTTAATCTCTACGTAATTTCTCCTTTACCTTGTTTCGTGTGCATTTTAAGTAAATTTTGCAAACTGCTGTTTATTCCTATAAATTTTTTTTAGTTATTACAAGATCTATTAGTCGTCGAAGAGTGTGTTGAGGCAGAACCTGAAGAAGAAACGCTTGACTTCGATAACCCGCCACCCGCGCCCCTATCTGAGGATGGCGTTCCCATATCTGCTCAAAATGTCAATGAAGAGGAAGCCAGTGTTTACCGAGCTCTTCTGCATTTGGCTGATGCTCGCCTCTACAGGATTGTGCGATGGAGTAGGGCTCTGTCTCCATTTGCTAGTTTAGACACAGATGATCAAATTTTGCTGTTGCAGAACTGTTGGGCCGATTTGTTATGTTTGGACTGTTGTTGGCGCTCCTTGCCCACACCGCAGGTAATTTAAAATTTTCTCTTATACCTCAAATTCAACTAGTTTTTCTCTAAACTAATTGAGGTGTAGCTCAGTTACTATTCAGGCGAATTGTTTTTGCGTCACAGAGAATGGGTGTCTTCGAAATAAATTTTTCTTTCCTCAATAACTCCCTATGGAATCGAGCTCCACTTGAACCTTTGTCTTTAAGCTGGAACAATAAAAACTACGTTAATTATATGGTCTTTTTTTTAGAACATTGATATTCGCAGCATAAACCATATTGGAAAGATTTTCTTGATGGTTTGTCAATGGTTGTTTCATTTCTAAGAAACTATGTTGTCTTGTATGGAATTACTTCCTTCGCCCCGTATTTTTCCGTTGGTATAATCTTCGTTTTCTATGCTTTCTTATCATTCGGTCATTTATAATTTTCATCATGTTGATCTGGAATACAGTGTGGTGTTGCATTTAAAATGCGTTCTAATTAAGAAATTTATATTCAGTTCTCTTTCTACCACTGCAATCTTCAATTCGTCACTTCCTTCTCCGTTTGACAGCCATATTATAGGCTTTCGCTACTGATTCATCGAACATCGTTAAAGCTAATTCGTCGGTTACATTTGCAGATGATGCTAGTCCATTTTAACTGAGCTTGTTGGTATCGCGTCTTTGGTGATTTACTCTTCATTAAAGTTGATTAAACCAGCCAAACAGCAGATCTTCTACAAACGCTTTTGTGCATTTGGAAAAGTAATGTTGCACGGATGAAACGCCAAATAAATTGGAAACATGACTTTTATAAACTAATCAAACTGCATCCAACAACGGCGATAAGAAAGCAATTCGGCTCGACGACCGGTAATTGTAGCATGAACCTTGTTGGTGCTAAAATGGTACAGCTATCATTCTATTTCCTGTGAGGCATCGAGTTTCGTTTAATTACGCAGTAACATTTACTGTTACATGGACGGTAACGTCGTACTCTGATGACGATCAAGGAAGGCGAAACGCGTCAGTGCGTTGCGGCTGGCGGTAGTTTTGTTATGTTGTTTTTTTGTTATAAATGATTTTTCTCTAATCAGATATTATTTCTTGGACTTTTTGTATGACATTGAAGCATCACTTACCATAAGCCATTTTATTGTTATCAGTGATGATGATGATGATGATGGACCTTTAGCAACATAAGAAATTATTGCAGAATGAATAGACTAACTGTATTCATGCTTAACAGAATTCACGTGATGTCAACTTTTACCCTTAAATCCGGCTTGCTTTTGTTTTGTTTGTCGTGAGGTAGCTTTCCCTACAATTATTCACATCTATTAGGAATTCGTTGTCTGAGTCATTCTTGGCTTTTGTTAGCCAATTAGTCACTTCATCCTCGACGACCTAAACGTTAATTTACTAATTTACCCAGAATTACATCTATGAAGTTTCAAAATAGAAGTTGTGGCTGAATAAAGTAATAAAGTAAGCTTTCTCGATGGCTTATTTTTATCATTTTAGTTTCGTAGAACGATTCTGTAACGGGTTTGTTGGACAAACTGTTTTTCATATTTTTGATAGAAAGATGGTCAGCTTTCCATTTTGATTATTTATTCCTTAACGATCATCTCTAAAGACCCTATCTGCAATTTTTAATAATCTATCAGTTACACAAATGTATGAATCTTTGGATTGCGTCCGTCGTATGTTATTAAACGCGTATTTTCTGATAATCTTTCTTTCGGTAGTTAATTCTCTAAATTTTCTTTTCTTGCCTCCATTTATTTTAACTCCTTATCTTAATTAAGCGGATTAAGGTACTAGCTCTTGTATTTGTACCCTAGCAGGCGTTTTCCACTTTTGCATTTACATTATCTTGCCATCTTCCGGGCAACATTTCCAGACCCCATTGTCAATGGTAATTACGTGACACAAACAGTTTTTTGCAATTACTAAATTTTGTTCTAACTGTTTCATTTAAACTTACTGGTAGATGTCATAATATTAGCCGACTTTTCAATGGATAATAGTATGCCATGTGTGTACGTTTATGTGTTTATAACGGAATACTGCACAGTTATGAACACATATATTAATTACGCTTTAATAGAGAAATGTCGGCTATTGTTATGAGATCTGTAAGTAAGTATAATTGAAACTGTTTAAACTAAACTTAATAATAATAAACTCTTTGTGCCATAAAATTACGGTTGACAATGGGGTCTGGGACTACTGTCTATAATTTTTAAAATTTATGCTGCATCTTGACAGACTAAGTGCCGCAGCGTTTTTATTTTTTTGAAAAAAAATATTGCACATTGATTTGAATTCCAGTAGCATTTACTTTCGCTGGATGGGCACAACACTAGTATAGATCATTTTTGTTGCTTTTACCCGAATTGTTGTAGCACACTGACCGATTGGCGTGAGTTTCTTATTTCTCTAGTGTGTATAGACTGTTTTAAAAATTCACTATAGATTTGTACGCCTTGCTTGGCACACAAATTGTAGTTTTTAATTATAATCTGTTTGATCAAATTTTGTATTTTATTTTATATTTTATTAAAGGAAATTCGTCTCACTTCAACAAAATGTATAAATCTGGAAGCTGCACGTGATTTGGGCGCAGATGAAGTTGTCACAAGCATATTGAATTTGACGCAAGACCTACAGGCATTGTCTTTTACTCAAGTTGAGTGCGTCTGTGTGAAAGTGCTTCTTCTAATGCAGCCTGGTAAATTTGCATCGTGACTAATAATGTGATCATATTTAGCTATTGAAATGTTATTTTTATTTGCTTGTTATATATTTGCGTATTGCGAATTTTAATTTGAGTTATTTGTAAGAGAAAGTATAACATTTGATTCAAGACGATAGATGAAGTTAATACATATTCCAACTGTTTCTTGCATTTGATGTGTTTCTACCACAGTTTGTAACTTCGATATTTGGGGAGCCATTTACCAATCTTTTGACTTGAAATTTAGTCATTATTGAAAAACGAAAATTAGCAATGAAAACATCAGTGTCACCTATCATGTATAGATATATTTGTACCTAAATCATGTATATTATTTGGTTATAATTGCTTGATTTTTACGTTCCTCGTTACTTCATATTGTTATTAAAATCATTATCACAATCATATATATATATATATATATATATATATATATATATATATATATATATATATATATATATATATATATGTATGTATGCGTAAATTATAAAAAGTAAGTTTTTACTCAGAGTGTTTTTCTTTTTTCAATAAGTTCATTAATTTGAGTACAACTGACATGGACAGAATTAAACTTTAATTAACGTAGTATTTAATACCTGCGCTCTCGATTGCAAACTTGCACGTTTATTTGGGTTTTAGCATCCTGTGGTAATTAATACACCAGCTCATTCAATTGTATTTATTTTGTGTTGCCTTAATTTAATCTTAAGTTACTTATCAATCTGATCGATTGAATGTGTTCATGTCGATAATTCGTCTGAAATAATTTAAACGGCTAGATAAAATTCTTTTTTATGAACATATGCCGATTTGAAGGGGTTATCTAATTATTACTAGAAGGTAGAACCAGAACCCTATTATCGTGCTTTAGCATGACCATGGAATACCAATGTACAGCCAAAAATAATCAAGCTAATCTAGACAGTTTTAAATTAAATTCAGTTACATAAAGTTTGCAAAATCCGCTTAGCGTAGAAAGCTGAAATTTAAGTTAATAATTGACTACTGTGTACAAATAACCCACGAACTGAATTGTTTATTACCATTTATAACAATACCATCATTATTTGTCTCTAAATTAGTAATAAAACAATTAAAGAACGTTCGCAATTACATTCTACATTGGTACGCGTATTCAAATAGAATTGCAAACAGCAATAATTCGATTAATTTAGTTGGTCGATTGACCACCATGGTAGCATGAAGTAAGAATAAAGTTTAGTTTTCTTTTAGAATTTATCAAATCTAACTTGTGAGCAAGTTTTCGAAATCTTATTTCGATTCGAATAACTGGGTCAAAATTAATAATTCATTTGGCGTTTTATTTTACGCTACGGAAGAAGTTTTATCTTGCTATGACTCAATTTCAATTTGATGGAATTATTCATGGCGCGTTATAGCAAGTAAATCAGCAATATTTAAAGAAAAAGAAATTTGTTACAAATCGTTTTCCTAGATTTTTATTCATATATATATATATATATATATATATATATATATATATATATATATATATATATATATATATATAGCTGTCTTATTTGGCCGAAAGTTATTGTGTCTGTTTTTGTTTGTTTGTTTGTGCTTATCTAGTTTAAAGAGAGAATGAGAAATTAAAAACGTGCCTAATTTATGTCCATGGGTGGCACACGCATCATTGATAATAAACGTCATGCTAACATTTTTAATGTTATTGATTAGCAGCAAATTTTATTTATTTGATTCTATGTATAATGAGAGCGTTATTGTGTAGAATACATTTAGCATTGGCAATTTTGCTTATCAATTGTAATCCGATGGAATAATCTAAACCTTGGTTAAAAGCTGGATTTACAAATAATTCTTATACATTATTCCATATTCACATCAAGAATGTTAACTCATTTAATGCGAAAATTTCGAAATAAGTTTACACATTCGTCTAGGAGATTGTACCGTCCTATTATTCCACATTCTTTGACCAAATATATAGTGGTTAAAGGGCGTAATACCGGCTCCTATTGATGAGTCGCCAGTAAGCACGAAACGAATGTGCATGAGATTATACTTCTGGTCACAACTAAACTAATTTGTTACTAGGTTCGCAACACCTAATACATACTTAAACAATAAAATTGTTTTAAACGGAAAGTGATGTGAAATCTAATTTATATATGATTTTGATCCAGAGTTAGGTATTTACATCAGAGTTAGTGCTAATCTTATATTGTAGTGTAATAGGTAGCATAATTTGAAATTTGATGACTTGAAGCTAGTTTCCAACTTTTCCTCTGTATTCGTATGTTTTATTGGTGTATATTTGTCACTATATGCTATAGGATCACACACTGGAACACAGTAACGCGTCTGTTAAACATTTTTTTCATATTAAAAGTTTATTAAGGTCAGACTGTATTCATGGCAATAAATGTTCAATTTGTCTTTGTCAAGAGCGGCAACTAAATTTTAAATATCTAGATGTTTGCCAGTGACGTGCATCTGAATTGTCGGCACAAGAAAATTATTTCAATAAAACAACAAATTGCTGTCAGATGTACAATGGACGGTGTCTTGTTTATGCTCATTTTGTTCCGCTGATTGTTTTGATTCTCATTGGTAAATTCTCAATATTGTCGTTACTACATAAATTTACCATCTGTCGACGGCGTACTCCTGCCCGTCATACAGACAACGGTTAAACAAACATTGACAGTACAATCGTAATGCAGCTATCCTAGTTTACATATAACCTCAATTTGTGCGTTACTGCTAGAATTGAAGGGCAAGTTTCGACTGGTGAAGGAAATTGCCTAATGGCAACACGAATATACTTTAACAAACCAAACAATCATACGTATGAAGAAAGATATTAAATTTTTCTATTTTCGCGACAGTGATGCACCACTTTTTTATTATTGATTTACTGTTATTGTGATTATTTTGTGGTCAGAATCAACGCCAACTTTTTATCGTACAGTCAAACCTGGTGAAAGATCTATTTTCCGTGTAGTATTGGCTGTAGTTTTTTAATAGAAAGTTTCTTATCACAGCCGTTTCTTCATTTTATTACTATTTTCGCAGACATACACCACTTAAATGCTGCTCAACAAGTGCGTGAATATCAGGAGGCTGTAAGTGTTCAACTGGCAGAGCACATTCGGCTTACGTTTCCGCTAATGCTGGGAAAATCTGATCGACTTTCTCAATTAATTCTTCGTTTACAATCAACAAGTACTTTGGCGCGTTCTCTTTTGGCCGATTTAGATTTGACGCCTTACCTTTCATCGAACAGTCTTTTGATGGAGTTATTGCGCAGTGAGACTCAGTTAGTCGTGCATGGCAATCAGAACGAGAACTCAGAGGAAATTGAGGTCGCAGCAAACCCCACACAAAAGGAGGCAAGCTAAAAATTTCGATGAATGTTCTCCAGGTTTTTCACCATCACCACAGACAAAGAATAACAATACTAAAAATAAATATAACATGACAAACAATAATAAGCATATTGAAGAAAAAAAATTTAATATATGAATGATTTATGGTGGGGAGGATCTAATTCTGATGGAGATACATGCGAGCCATTACAATAAGAATTAGTCGACAGAGTTAAGAATAAGTACCGCACGAGAGAGTCTATACGAAGATTAAACAATATTTGATTGCGCGGGTCGTGGTAACAATTCTTTAAATCAAGTTTGCAATCTTGAAGTAAACACCAATCCCATTGTATTTAACCAGTCGCCAGTCGCAACGCACTGACGCGTTTCGACCTTTCATGACCATCATCAGAGTACGACAGAAAACTGACTAGCGAGGATCAAACCGCATTGCATATATATAGAAAGCAAAATTAGATATGCGGCTCTCATCTCTAGTAGTCTTGCATACGTTGTACGCGACTGGAAATGTCGACTGCACATTTTCTATGTAATCACGAACATATATGAAGATGTTACACTAGGAATTTCACAAGAAGATGAATTTTGTACATTTTTTAAAGTTAAATCACGTGTTTGCTGTGAAAATTTTCAGGTGAAACACAGGCAGTTCATATAGAGGGAGCGAATAGAAGCACTAAAAGAGTTGTGGCACAAAAACGAAATTATAGTAACGAAGTCAGACAAAGGCTCAGGTATCATTCTTATAGATACCAATGATTATTTTACTCGAATGAGTAATATTATTGATTAAAGAACAGAAATTCAAACTATGCTAAGTAAATAAAAACATCAAAGACTACCAAGGTTTTAATATACCGTGCGATCAAAAACGCGTGTGAAGAAACTAAACGAGGAACCGAAGAGATTAAATCGATTGCATTATATATCGCCTCAAACATGCATAGCTAGTTGACACACGCGCCGCCAGAATATACGGCATAATGAATTTACACAAATTATTTGGAACGAGTGACTTGCCGCCATTAAGACCCATCATGTCAATGATCAGCACTCCACAACGTAAACTGGCGAGTGATCTATAAGCAATTTTAAAATCAGTAAAAATTAAAATGTCAAGCATGTAGTTGCGATACTTTTTACGTTCTTAAGGAATGTTAAATCGTACTATGTCAAGAATAAAAAATGATTTATTTCTATTTAAACATTCTATTCACTAGCATCCCTGTTGATAAAATCATCGATTTCCTCTGCAAAGTCATCTGAAAATTCTCCTCAATATGTGCACTGAAGATAGCCAAATCACTTTCAATGGTCAATATTTCATGCAAACTGATGGAGTGGCGATGGACAGTCCGCTTGTATATCTAGTAACTAATGTCCTCATGTTCTATCTACAAACATGAAAACTAGGTCTTATTAACAAATACTGCCATTAGTATCTGCGGTATGTTGATGACACCTTCATAATCATGGATGAAGATGTCGAAGCATATTACATGCTGATACATTTTAACAATGTGTACCATAGCATTTAGTTTATTTGCGAGTGCGAAAATCCGCAGTCTAAAGCACAGTCTTTTCCACAACATTAGCCATGGAAACTTCCGCCTGACGGGTCGGGCACAAGACTATAAGTCTGAGAATGGTAGTATGAACCTTCCGGGTCTAAACGGGACAACCATCGTCCTGTTTCATGTGAAGCATCGAGTTTTGTATAACTAGGCAGTAAAACTTAGTGTTAAATGTTTTGTGACGGAATGAGAGCAAGCGTGCCAGATGCGAGGGGCAGGTTTTATTAGATGAGAAAAACTTTGGCCACTGGCATCTGGGAAGCTGGTGCTCATCAGTCTTGGTTGGAAGACTATCTAATAGAAGGTAAACTCCGAATACAAACCATCCTCAGTAGGATTGGGCTACCTGGTTTTCTTGTGCAGTGCACGTATAACCATGAACGATGCAAATTATAATGATTACATACTGCATCAGCCGTCACGCTGTACAAAGATGTTCGCTTTACCTGCTAAGTCGTGCAGAGTGGATAGACGAAATCGGGTTACTGTAGTCAACTTTATCTCCTTATCTGCCTCCTTTCCTTCACTTTCTTCTTCTCAATCTAACAATAACGCTCCTTTAGATACTATGAATAGAGTTGGTGTTGATCTTATTTTCGTATCTAAAACGAGAATACAGGATCCTACGTGCATTACAGAACTGGGTGCACCATCCTTATCTACGCGTTATTGGCTTCGAACATTTTGTTCGACGGAATTATCTCAAGCCGGCGTCTGTATTGTCTTTAGCGCACGAGCTGAAGCTTGCTTAATTGAGTGAATCTTTATAAATATCTGACTTTGTGCGGAACGTTTTAATTCATCTACTAATATCAATGCAAAAAAACTTCATCAACGTTGCCTTTTTGTTGTATCTGCATATGCTCCTACCGATTGCAGAACAGGCGAAAATAAGAACGATTTTTACTCCGAACTTAGCTACTTACTACGTTGGGCACGAAGTGATAGGGATGCTCAAGTTTGACGTTTAAGTAACGCAGAATTTCATTTAAGTGAAAGATCAATTTTAAGCTCGACGCGCAACGGTAAGGATGAACACTTTTTGATAGCTGTTAAGTGAGCAATATGATATGAATATTAATAATTGAATTGTTTTTACATGTGCACACGTGGTTGTGCATGTTTGCTTAAAGATTGTATTTTGAAATAAATATATAATATATGTAATGAAATGCAAAAATGTTAGAGTTATAACATGGAAAAAAATCTCGAATTCTTTACGGCCTGATAATTGGTGATCTGAAGCCAGTTTTATCGGAAACAGTATTTAAGGGATTCAATTTTCATTATTCTCATATCCAACGTCTGGTTTCCATGTGGCGTAATTGAATTCACTATGAGCAGACTGTATGTAGGCGGTTTTTGGTGCCTAAAATGTAGATTTTATGAGCAAAAAGTTCTCGCAAGCATTAGGTGACAAATGATGTAAGTGCAAGGTGACAGTAGAAACAAATAATCCATGAGGCAAAAATAATGCCTTTTAGTTTAGACTGATATTATGGTTCCATGAAAGAGGTATCTGGTATTCTGGGTAAGAAGCAATATCGTCGCACACTCGTTTGAATGTAATTAAAGGTGTATCCCTTCCATTTAGAAAAAGTAATACATTTTATCAGATACACGAACCGCTTCTTTCTCGTATTCTTAATAATTATCCACAGTTGAACATCTACTCTCTCTAATATATATATATATATATATATATATATATACTCTATATATATTGAAGTCAAACAAAAGCTGAGAAACATGTAAACGTGGAAAGAGTATGAAATAAGAGAACAAACAATCAGTTGCGTGCATCATCTCCAGTTCAAGGTGTTCATTTGTAGATACTTGAAAAGATTATGAGAAAAAACGGTTTTTGTACATGAAAAATTCCTTTTTCTTTTGCACTTGGAAATGGTATCGTAAATGTTATTACAGTTCAATTTCCAAACGAAATAAAGTTGTTTTTTAATTGAAAACTTGAAGCAGAATTATTTTGTTACTCGATGGATCTCTGTTTAAACGCTAGACCTCATAAATATTCTTTCTGACATGCACCAGTTCCAAGGATCAATGTTTGGAGGCCAACTAGCCGCAGTATCTTTTCTTTAATGGAGCAGAACACATGCCAATATGCGTCTTCTGGAATTCAAGCAACTTTTGTTGGTCCGATGTGCTGCTCAAATCTGAGAATAGTTTGTTCATTTGCCCTATGACTGTAAAGTTTCTTGCCATGCGTTCTTTCAAACCGTAAAACTACAAAAACGCGGATTTTACACGTCTTATCTTCAGATCATAATTTTTTCAAGCACATTGTTTCATTCAGTCAAAAAGGGATTCTTCGCAGTTCTAGATGATCCAGCTACGTAGTGCTTTAAAACACGTGATATCCTAGGGATGGTCGTTTATTTCAACTCCAAAATATGTTCGAACTGCTAGGAATACGGAATGGTAAGACTACGCAAACTGGCTTTTAATACTGTGATTTCCAATCATATGAGGCCACTAAGCTGTCAAAATCGGTGGCCTATCTTCTAGATTTTTCAATATCAATGGAATGAACCTTTAAATGGTTCGAACGAGCCTTTTTCACAATCATGGGACTTGAATCCATCTAGAATGAAAAGTTGATCGTTTTTTGTTCATAAAAAATGCGACACTAGCATTTTAGCTAACTATCATAGTATCAATTTGATTATTTGCAGCGTCGGAGTTGGCCACTGCTGTATTTCCGATGGTGCTTTGCCTTAATGCTGACTTGTTCATAGAGGTGTTGTGTAGAGGTTTAGTTTGCTCCACTTCTGTGCGTTATCTAGATAAATATACTCATAGTAACAAGATACGCTCTCTCATAAATCCCATTAATTATCTGTGTGCCTAAATTATTATTTTTATATAATCTTTTTTTATTCTCTTCTTATTGTTATATGGTAATGAAACGTTAGTTAATATTGGCTTTTTTGTGGCTGTGCATATTGATGTTGTTCATGATGCTAAGCGTTGCTATTATGATGAGAGAAATCCGTGACGGCAGAGAATGGCGAATTAATGCGAATCGTGCAGGTTCTCGACTGGCAATGACGTTTGAATTTTTTTTCCAACGTGGCAATCTCGAGATACGCCATCACCATTGGTAGCCAACCATCGGTGCTTCTCTAAAACATTCAACCGCTTTATTTTTGCTTTGTCGAGCAAATTGATCGATAGTTTAAACCCGGTTACAAGCATTCATCGGGCAGTATTCGCACTAGCAAAAGCCTTTAAGGACCTTACGCGATTATCCTCAGCGTTCGATGAGGCTTTGTCATTGCTCCCACATTGAGTTATCTTGACGTATCAATTTTAGCTGAGAACATTGAAACGCTTCTCTGGGGAGAGATTTGTGGTCTTAGCAGGAATACTTAAGTCCGATACACGCTTACATAGCTGTTCTGATTGTGGAAAAAGAAGACAGCTCTGTAGATCTATTTATTGCGCTCAAGAAGTATACGCACCGTAAAATATCGTCATCAAATTTAATCCGGATGAACGGTGACACGTTAAATTCCTATCGATTTCTTCTATCTGAGATCCATGGTGACAATATACGGATCGTGTTTATGTTTCCAAACTTGTTGTCTTTATTCATGCAGCCTTTGGAAAATCATCTGTTTTGATAAACTCTAATCTTTTGCTCTTTATGTCAGGTATACTTTGTTCTGCTGTGACTGAAGGTAACCGATTGTGGTTGCTAGTCAAGCTACGCAAAACAACGTATTTGCTCAGTTTGGTTTATGTCATTGCTACCTGAATATCAGGAAGAATTAATCAAGATCAAACTTTATAATTCAACGAGTTCTATCCGACTGCTCTTTGATTTACCACCATCAAGCCTTGTTATAAAGTGCATTGGTTGGTGTCCTGTTCGAGGTCACATTCTGTTTACCAGGCCACCGAGGGAACTGGTGGATGGCTGAAAATCAAGGAGTTGTGTGCCATTAGTCGCGTTGGCAGATACTACTATTCGCGACATTAATCACTTGATGATGCCGTGATGTCATTATAAAAGGCACTTGAATGTATAAGAATGTGCGCTAGTCTAGTGTCAAAAAGCATTGTTTGGTTAATTGTATGTATGTATGTATGTAGCGTGCGGCAGATTGTCTCAGTGGTTATGTTGTTCAGCGACTGGTTAAATACAATTTGGTTGGTGTTTGGTTCAAGCTCGCAAACTCGGTTTATAGAATTGTTGCCACCATCCGCGCAATCAATGGTTGTTTAAAAAGTAGAATCCGAAAAGGGCACGCATACGTTCGATCCTTGTCCGCAGCAAATGTATGTACATAATGGAAACAGTGTTTATATAAAAGGCTCAACCCTGGTATAAATAAATAATTGTTATCACCGCCCGCGCAATCAATGTTCGTTTAATCATTCGATTATTACAGAAAACTAAATAACGATATTTAAATCGCTATATATGTTAAAGACTGGTAAACCACAAGGGATTCTCTCATTCCTAGTAGTCTCGTTTATATATTACTTGATTGGATTGTCCGCTTCCCAATCTGTAGACGATGGCGTTCACAATTTTGCGGCTTATAAACTTATGTAAGTTACTAATTTGTACGATCTACCTGCGCGAGAATACTATACATTGGACAGTAATCCGTCAAATCTGATACTCGACGTGAAAAGTCGATTCGCCTAAGTCTGTTCGGCTGACGATAGTATTGCAAGCTGTGTAATTAGTTAAATATAACTAGAAGCATTTTATTATCAAGTCCGTAAACTAAATTTAAATAGTTGTTATCCCCACCAATGCCCATTTAGTTTTTCAACCTAGATTCGTTCCATCTCTTCTATAATCATATATACGATATTAATATTTTTTCGTTGTTATAATGAGGTGAAGTATCATATTTATAATGTTAATTTATTGCAGCTGGTGATAATTTTCATAAGGATATCGACTTTTTTGAAGCCTTGCGTTACATGCAATTTCGTCTTTGTTTATTTATGTAATGCATGCATTTATTTATGATTCTTTGTTGTTATTTGTATGCCCGTATGCTTTTTTCGCATGTGTCTATGCAAGTTTTCACATTTCAAAATGTGTTTTCGGAGTGCCATCTTCAAATTTTCCAATGCCTCGTTTTGCGTACGCGGGTAGTAGCTTTGCACGGACAGTTTCAGAAAGATCTGATTGATCACAATTTCCAATTTTGTTTTGTCCTTGATCGGGTTGAGTTTGTATTCGTCCCAATGTAAATGCGGTTCTATCACACCTTTGTAGGTTTTGCTGTATTCGTGTATGTATGTGTTGGTATATAACTATATGTCTGGATACATCTATGCAAGTACACATGCATATACGTGCGGAGATATTTAAATAGGTATACATGCATACGCGTAAGTATAAATAATTTCATTTATGTATAAAGTTGTTCACGTTTATGTTTGCTGTTTTGAGTGGATCCAACTCTTCCCAAAATCTTCGTAATGTAGAAATATAGCATCAGTTCGTGAAATGCTGATTTATTGATTTCGGTTTAAATTACTAGGATGATAGTGGTATAAACTCGTTTGAAAACTGCGAGTGACCTCAATATTCATGTACGTATGTACTATTTTTTAATGCAATTATGAATTTACGCAAGAATGTGTTTATCATTCTGCTAGGCATGAATGTTATAATTTATGTATGCACGTATATAAATTAAACATTTAATTGCAGACGTTATTTTAATTCTCTAAAAGTAAAATACCTATTGTAATTAATTAACTTCTTAAGTATTATGAATTTGAATTCATAAACTGATATCTGCTTGTAGGAATCGCGTGATCGTTCTTACATTTTCACAGCTTGTATAAATACATACACAGTGGCGAAACAGTTCACTGACTCTTCCCGTTGATTTTGTAAAACTATTTACTGCACTTTATATATATATATATATATATATATATATATATATATATATATATATATGATAATGAAATTAAGATATGGTCATTATGATCACATGTATTCTTAGCATGAGTCATGACTAAAATGTAAGTTTTCAACCATAAAATGATTAGTAATGATTGAATAATAGATAATTAGCTGACGAGTCAAATAGCCATTTATCATGTGCGTTTTACTATTTAATTGTCAAAATATATTCATTTTCTAAGACATCATATGAAATATGTGCGAACGTCGTATATCAAAAACGCTAAATTTCGTCTATTTGTATTTATTAACACGTTTAGTATTTTATATGTAAGTGATTGTTACTAGAAAAACAAACACGCGTCTAACTAATTCTTTATTTCTCGATAATTTTAGGATCAGGTTATAGATAATCCAACTGTGTACCACACACGTATTATCAATCAAAATGTTCATCAACAACGAGGTGACGAGAAAACTATTACCGAACACGAAGTTGATGCACAACACCCGATTGATCAAAAAGAATGCAACGAAAAAGAAATCGCCGAACAAAATCTGCTTTCCAATTTGTCAGATGGTAGGAACTCAGCATCCTATAATTCGCGCCAAGAAATCGTTTCTAGTAATCGGGATTGCTCAGAGCACCTTCATTGTATCAGCAAATCTGCTGTCAATGTAAAAGATCAAATGGATCATAATAATTTGTGACAAAAGTTTTGGTATGTGATAAGTGCTGACGACGTTCTGTTCAGACAAAGCAGTCCAGTGAAGAAGTCACCTGTCCTTGTTAAGACTTTGTCTTCTAAAACTTTTACTTTTGTTTTTGCGCCCACTGTATTTTATTGATATAACTACCAGAGAGGAATATTAGTAATTTCATTTTTTATGTTTTTACTGTAAATTCCCATAAACACCTAAAATTAATTTTTTGAATTCCTTTTTCAAAGTCAACTGAGGACGGATGGATTTTGTGAACAACGCTACTTATTTAGAAATAAGTATTAGGCGTTCATGTGAAAATACAAGATTATTTGAACGAGTATAGCTGAAACAAAGCGTGAATTTTTTTGTATATACTAAAGTGCATACGTTGTGTCATAAACAGTGTTTTAGCTACTAGTGCCTATTTTTTAGAATCATTATTTTTTCTTTTTTCCTTACGTTGACCTAGATTTTCCGCATGGTAGGGTCAAGTAGAGCCAAAGCCAATAAGACATGATTAGCTTGTCCCTGATTGATGCTACATTCCTACATATCTTAGTGAGATAGCAGTGCGCCGTGACCAAACGACAAATATCGCGAATAATATTATCCGACCAAGAGACGATAGGCCTACATAATACGTAGTTCCAGCCAACAACCGGGGTCGCTTCGATGGCCTGGTAAGCAGAATGTGAAATTGCCTTTTCCAACAGCGTCATAATCAACTAATTCGTGTTCCAAAACAAAGTTCATTGATAATGGAACGCCAAAAACGGTCGCATAGAACTAGTTAGCTCGTAAATTTTACCTCCTGACGCTCAAACCGAGTTGAACGATTTCATCTATTAACAAATCTGTCTGGGTACAAAAAGCCAATGTGTCATCTTCCAAGCCTGCGCAGCAAATATCAGGATCGGTACTCAGCGAAATGGACAGGCGATTTCAAAGTGGCCGCACAATTTTCCAAAAACTGTAACTGCACATTTAATACATCTGAAAATTTAGAAAGTATCCTGTCTGTTTCGTGTCACCAGGTACACTTGGTAAACGACGAGTGGCATTAGGACGTCATTTAGCACTATTTTTGGCTTCGGATTTAAAATTGCCTTAATAATATATTTTAATTCGTTAAGCTTCATACTATAAAAAGTAGGCATTTCCTGAGCGCAAGCCATGATTCCCAGTGGTTTTTAAATATTTTATGCTATGAGATCCGAATTGTTAGAGTATTCGAGGTCAACACGCTGGTCATTACCAGTCCAAGCAGTGCTGCAGTGATCTCAGAAAAATCCTGATCGACAATATAAAGAAATCGAGGAGAGAATTAACGCATACTTGTCGAAAGCCAGAGCCAGTCGTAAAAGAGTCAGATGAGTCATTATAACAGGCTTCGAGAAATGTAACAATGTGGCAGAACATGAATTTGTCCCACGCATCTCATTACCGATTCAAACACTGGGTTTTCCTGATTCGCTTCTATCGATCTTCGTGTATTTTTATGAGTAAAATATCAGTGATCACCATTGTTGCAGCACAGAGCACACTGATACCTAGATATTTAGCAGGAATGCGCACCACCATGGAACCCTTACATTCGTTTGCGATGTATTTCTTTCTTCACATTGTGGTATTTATCTTAAGCTGATCCTTCTGAACCTGTGTTCCACAGAACTTGAATAATTCCGAATGAACGTTGACTCCAGCGGCTATGCGATGGCAATTCTCTACCACTTTATAAAAAAAAAGTCCTTTTGCCCATCTCGAGGGGTCACTTCTTCGCGAACCACTCTGCTGTCAATATGTGGCGTGTTTAAGAAGTTGGCAAATTGCAATTCAGAAACTGATGGCGCTCAAACTCTGACTGAATGATCACTACGAATACTTCGGATTTAAGCGTACAATTTAAATAAAATGTCATTCTCCGACGCTGTTGCAAACATTTTTAACGTAACTGAGCCAGTGCTTCTCTTCATTCGCCACGTTGCTGGCATTAGACTCATTACCAAGCTTACGAACCCGACGGTGATCTCTTGGTTTTGGATAGCTTGGGTTTTATTATAGATAGCGAGCGAACTGGCAGGCTCCATTCTTGAACTGATAAATAAAAGTTACACTGCAAACAACCGTAACTTTGAGATTATGTGTCAGACGAAATTGATTCATGTTTCCAGGATATGGTTTGTAAATTTTACCCAATTAACAATAAAGTAGTATTGATTAAAATAGGTTGTGCTTTAGTGTATACTACATTTCATTGTATTTAAAGTTATCTTCTTAGTACACAATTACACACATTAACAGTCTGAAACAGATGTAAGCGTTTTCTATAATCTCGTATGTGCCACTATTCATTGCTTGTTAATGGCTTGTCTGTGATTTTACTGAAATTATTTTTCGCACATTTAATTGTTTCCATGAAGGAATTACAAAGTTTTCCATTTAGTGAACTAAACTGTGGGTAAGTCATTTATATCAAATTAAAAATAAATATTGCTTTTGAGTTAGACCAATACATATCTATTAGATAAAAGCATTACATAATCGCGAGAATTTTTGTACATGGAGGTTAATTTATTTTGTAAATACGACACAAATAGATTTCTTCAATTACTAGAACTCAACCATTATTCATTTATTCATTGATAATCACACGTTCCCGCGCACAGACACGAAAATACACACTAACAAATCAACACATAATTAATCACCAATTACTCGAATGACTGCTACAAATAAAATTGAAAATTGGACTAGTTCTCACTAGCTGAATCAAATGTAACATCGCATATTGGACCGAATAATTTTATTTGCGATTATTCCACAGTAGTCATACTTTTAATTGTTTAATTTCTATTCCTAAATAATATTCTATCCATTTTTGTACATATTGTAGTATGTCTCGAATGCATTTTTGGTGGTTTGATATTAAATTGAAGTATATATCTACAATAAATGCGTACCTATCCTTTTCCATACCCATATATATATATATATATATATATATATATATATATATATATATTCTTTATTATGTTCATTGCCTTCAAATACTACACAGTATATTTCTAATTAGGAAGAAAAAACACATTAATAACAAAGTGGATAAAGGCCATTTATTTCAAGATCTGACTCACGAGTCAGATTTATTGCCACCAGCATAATCAAATGAAAACCCAGAATGTATATAAATGAGAGATTGTAGGGCGATGTTTAGTAATCTCGAAATAAATGGCCTCTATCCACTTTTTTATTAATGTGCTTCTTCTTCCTAATTAGAAATATATATTTATATATAAACTCGATTATGTTTTTATTGATAGCCCTAATTGATTATGGACCAACTGTGTGCTACTATGAAAATGTAACCGATTATTTTTTTGATTTACTGTAATTTTTGTAATATCTGTTGATAAGATTCTCGCATGGTTCGATTATGCTGGTCATAAACCAGTAGAACTTGCACATATTCATGAATCCATAACGAAATAGCTTTATTTGTAACTAGTTTATTATAAGTTCAATGCTGTCTTTTTTATTTGTAAACTTCAAAATGTCTTTCAGATTTTTATTTGTATATCATAAATCGTTTACACACACACGCATAATTTCCTCATTAAATTCTTTTTTGCTCATTGGTTCCTGCTATCTTAAATTACTTTTTGTGTACATATTAACTTGGAATATAAAAGCGTTTCCCTTCAATAATAGTTATTTCAATTTATTTGTGTGTCCTTACAGCACCACTTGTTTTAAACCAAACCTTCAAAAAAAGTTTAGACTATATATTGCAATTCTTAGGTAAACCGCACAGAAGAAATTATTCTGCAGTCTTCAAATCCCTGTTTGCATACATGATTGATGGCATATAATGTGTAAGGTAATTTACTTGAAGCACAATTCGGAGTGAATCAGGATTCGCATAGACCCTTGCAGATCACATGCATAAAACTTATATTAAACAAAGTGATTAGGCTATTAGGAGTAGAATAAATTTTAGCTGTATTAGTCAAAAGTTCGTGCTGTCTTGAAACTCACTTCCGTATTTATTTCATTTAGCTAACTTTCTTAGTCGAATGCTTAATACAATTACGTTTATACAATGAATTAACATAAAATAGTACTCATTTATACCTAATATTGATTGTACGTTATGGTCCTGGAGATGCTGAATATTTTTTAGCATAGCTATTTTTGAAGCTAAACTTGAAATTGAATGCCCGATTAAATTTTATATTACAGTGGTTACTGAAATCATGAGTTCGAGATTAATGCCTCACGATCGTGTTCATATGTTTCATTTTATATGGTTGGAAAAATTCTGCGTCTAATTGAAGTGCTCGAAATTTTTACTAACTGATATTGAGGTTTGATGTTATCCACATTTATGAATGAAAAGATCCGCTTACTGTATTTAATAAGGTGGCTTCATCTAAAGTTTTTCATTTTTGACTATTTTTACTGGCACCTGTACAATATCGAATTTTCCTTAACTTTCCAAACTAATTGTTGTATAATATGCATAACTTTTTAAAAGTTTATATTTTTTATTTTATCTTTTCACAAAATGAGCTTCGCTCATCTATCTATAATCGTATTTACCACTATACTGGAGATTTCATCTGTAAAATCTATTTTTAATACGAGTATTTATTAAAACTATCAATAAGTCGTGCAGAATCCCGGTTTTATGCAATTTTTCCATTTTCTCGCCAATATACACAGATATAATTATAAGCTAATTTGTTAATGGTTTGTTGTATTAATTTTAATGTATCTTATATTCAATAAAGTTGTGAAATGCATCACTTACTTTATTTGCACACATTGGATTAGAGATGAGTTTCTATTTAAGAATGACAAAAATTGTATCAATGAAATTTTGCGTTTAGTTATTTTCCTTACTCTAGGATTTAAAATATTACAACAGAATCCGATTTACTTATTCTGTTATGTGAGTTTTTGTGAACGAAAATACTTCAATTAAATTTAGTATTAAAGCAGGAAAACGAATTAATCGACATGAAAAAAATTAGAATCGGCACTGTTTTGACAGAATTGTTGACACTGTATATCTTCAAATTCTTCCACAATATATTATAGCTGGCCTTCTCGAAAGCAGGAATTACAAAGATATCTGGAAACGGTAACTTCTCAATAGTTCAGTTTTATATTACTATTTGGCCAAATTTTTCTTGATTAATTGCACAAATGACATATCTTAAATTGCACTTAATTGCACTGGCTTGTCTTAATTCATTAGTTGTGAATGGATACACAATCATTGTCTAAGCTTTTCATTTGAGACAGACAATTTGTATACTTTCTAAGTTATTCCTCAATTTTCACCGACCGTTTAATGCATATATCTGCTAATTGTACCACATTCGGATATACTTTAAAATAGCCTATTCTGGATAGCTTTTGGACCAATGCATACACTTGAATTGATTAAGGCCACCTGTAACCGAACTTTTGTAGAACCTAATAAGGGGCAAGTCTGTTCTCTCCGGTTAGAAATCCATGTTCAATCATCTTAGTCGTAGAAATCTCCAGCCTGAAGATTGTTGGGGAATAGTTAGACAGTCTTTTTATTGGAAGTATGAATATTACAATGTCTAATTGGATACAGCATCATCACGTTTCACGTGAAGCCTAGAGTTCGTCTTAAATACGCAATAACACTTAGTGCTAAATTAGTAGTGACGGAATCGGAGCATGCATGTCCGACGCCTAAGCTCAGTTTCGGCCGCTAAATTAATCTTTGGCCACTAGAGCCTGGACGGTTAAGTGGTAGTCACTCTTGAATGGAAGATTATCAAAGAGAAGAACTTTCGATATAAGCCAACTACATTAGATACGGATTACAAACAGCATGTAACCATTTTGATAACGAACAATAATGATTATATACTGCATCGGCCGTCGCACACTTTTCTCTTTTCAACTATAATGCTCTTTTAGATCATATGAATATTGTGATAGGAGATCAAATCACTGATCCAAATTTGTATTTCCAAATATCGAAAATAGTTCAAGCAAACTGCCATTCAATAAACCTACGTTAGATGTTAGCGCATTTTATGTACGAACATTGAAATATTTTAGCAACTAGAAGCCATACCACATTCGTTGTATAAAGTAAAAATTGATACGGAATGAATGATCCCAAAAGTACTACAGAACTTCATCCACTATCCTTATCAAATTGGTGTTGGTTTAGAACCTCTGGTACCGATATTTCCTCAAGCACGCTTTTGGAACCCTTGTTTTTTCCTTGACTCACAAGCCGATGCTACTTTAAATGAACGAGTTCTTCTTATCCTTAAATCAAGTTTACGAGCTTGAATTAAACACCAATTCCATTGAGTATAACCAGCCGTGGATGGGTGTTTACTTCAAGCTCGCAAACTTGATTTTAAATTTGTTACCAGCTCTCGCGCAATCAATTATTGTTTAATTGAATGAGTTCTTGTTAATAGCAGATTTTGTGCGACACACTTCTACTAAGTTCAAGGTCAGGGATCTTAAGCAACAATGGCTCTTCGAAGTTTTTGCAAATGCTTCTACTGATTGCAGCGCGGATGGCAACAAGGACGCTTTCTTCTCCGAAGATTACATGTGATCTTGATAGTGGTGCCATGAATGCTGAAGTTGAGCGCATTTTCGATGCGCAATGGCATCTAGATGACGTACACTTTCAGTCCAATGCGCAACGATAGTGGTAAACGACTACTGAGTAGGAGCGCGGAGCACAGATTATACTTGATAAGACCAATATGCAGACATAATGTAATGCGTTTCGCCACTCAGCGTCTTTTATCCTCGTGGAAAATGTGGATTCGATTAGATCGTATTAAGTAACTGTAAATGTCGAGTTTGCATACAGGATTTTCGTTTTTTTCACTCTTATGTCGACTCGGAGAACATACTTATCAGTTATAAATTTGCACACAGTTTTCGAAAGGCTCTCTCTTTTGGGAAAATATGAAATTTTTCTGAAATCGAGTTTTAAACTCTCATGCGTACAGAATGCGAGCGTCGAAGTTTTCTTTGGCGATAGAATAGTCAATCATGATTATACCAACGATAATTTGTTATTCGACTACCGCGATTTTGATCAGACCACCCTAAATAGATCAGAAACTGTCGTCCCGATTTTGGGCAGAAAATATGCACTCTAAATTTAAGATACTTAAACAAGAATACCAATCATTTACTTCAACTTTGTAAATTGGCCTCTGCAAAAATGACACATAAAATAGGAACGCTAACGTGAGATGCGATTATCTCACTCTGGCATAAAGGTCATGTGTAAACCGCATCTATACGTGCAGTTTATTGATACGCTAGTAAAACTGTCCTTTATGGTTGAAAACTTCAGATTTAATAAGCGTAGTATGTATAGGTTATCAACAACGAATGAGTAACGCTGACTTCCGTAGGTGCACTTTCGGAGCGGCCAACAAGTGCTCGTTGTAAAACTAAAAATAAGGCTCCATCAACTGCCCTGGCTCGGTCACGTTTCATGTATGCCTTTAATTCCATTCATCAGTAGACCACTATTTTCTCAGTCAGTGCCAGATTGACGTAAAAATGATGGATAGGTTTTGACACGGCATAGACAGCTAAAGTTAGCTACCATCACACTGGATGTTTTGGATCGATTCGTTAACCAAGATGAGGTTCACGTGCGCATCATAGCTCTTAGTTGGAAACAGTATGATATGGCATCGACTCGAGCTCCGTTGCAGTCTTATTGACGATTTATTGTAATCATCTTCTTGAGTATTGTTCCTTAGTTTAGCAAAGTTAGCTGAAAGGTTTTGTTGTTTTTATGCAGCGCAACAGTGCAAACCGCGAGTAAGCAGTATTTGCCATGTCGTCTGGCCCTAAATCTGAAATAACCATAATGGAATTTTTAAAAGTCTGTGTCGTCACATTTCTATGTTACGTGGGTATATTTAATATATTTTGTTGTAAATTGATGAGTCGCCAGTAAGCACGAAACCAATGTGCATGAGATTATACTTTCCGTTCATGCTGTCTTTGGTTTATCCTTCTGGTCACAACTGAACTAATTTGTTACTAGGTTCGCAAAACTTAATACATACTTGTAAATTGTTATGTTTGTCATTATTTAACCTTTAACATTGTTTATTATTAGACTTTCTTTTCGTCAATCATGGTTATATCGCAGTGAAGCACTAGCTAAAAATGGGTTTTGTTGCTGCTTATGCTGGCGAAATATCAGCACCGTAATATCTAGTTAAAAAACAGAAGCCGAAACACTGTCAGAATATAGCGCTCGCATATCGTGCGCGCCAGGCTACCAAGACAAACTCAATGGATGGTCAGCAATGCAGACGTACCATATTAACAAAGTCGTAGCCTGGCAATGTTAGTCGTGGCATGGGTCAATTGATCAAACTTAACTGTATCATCAGTAATAAAGAAACACGTGAATGAGCGAAATTGGTGGCAATGTAGTGGCCAATAGGGTTCAGTGGAGGTGTTTTGTTAATTTTCTCTACCTGAACCGCTGTGTGTGTTATGCCTAGATTTTATACCATGAATTTGTTAGTCTTACCAATGAAACATAACATTCCTATTCGTAAGAAAGAAACTTTATTCTGCAATATGTTCACGTGCTTAGAAATATAAATTCGCATACGACTCGCAAGACCGATGTGGCGGAGCAGCTACACTGTCATTGCTAATATTCGTAATTACTTTTAAAAAAATGAATTGTGAACAAAATATAAATGTACATTTTATCATGCGATAATATCGTAGATTACACATTAAGGTATTAAAATAAATGGAAGCCGATCAAAAGTGCGATGCGTGTTGCTGGTAAAATAAAGTAAGCAGTACTACCGTCTCTTGAATTCACAATAGGTATTGGATGCGAGTTCTGAGTTGAAGTTGTACTTGGTCTTTGTTATATAATAATAATAATAATAATAATAATAATAATAATAGTGTATATGACACCTAACTGAAGGCAAGACATTTCAGTGCAGTAGATCATTCGGTTGTTTGACGCTAACGCTTTTCCAGACGTTGATTTTCAGAAACGAATACAATTATCAAATAAGCAATGCCGAACATAGCAAATACCTTGCGATAATATAATGTTAGGGCTAAATGGAGCACAAATTGGTGATATTCTACTAAACAGCCATAGGAATAGCAGTCGCGAAGAAGTATACTATTTAGATTAAATTAATTTGGAAAAACAGGATCGCCATCAAATAGCAGGAAAATTCAAATAGTTAAGCACTAATTAGAATCTTAAAATATACTAACCGTACAGCAACCTATCATCTGACTATCGTTGATATTGTACTCAGAAAGGTCAAAATGTCCAACCATTAGATCTGACGAGTTATATGCCTCCAAAATTGCATTTAAATTCTGCTTCATGTTGTCTTTCATATTACTCGCAAGTATCTTGACATATTAAAACGAGCATTCAGATAACTACATGCGTCTGCCTGGTCATGTTTAAGAATAACTGATGGCGTTGATATCTTATCAAATTATATAAAACGAATAAAGACTTTTCTTTTCGCCAAACTCTAAAACGTAATAATCAATATGTACTTGGATAGCAAGCCTGAAACGAAGACATGAAGTGGCCAAATGCTGTCGAGGAGCAACAGCCCTTCCCAATTTAATCCTCAAACCCGTAGTTTTATCAGGTTTCAATCTTCACAGGGAATGGCATTGTTTGCTTTTGACACGCAAAGTGCCAGACACTTCCGAAATATTTAATCAGCCACAAAAAGTAAACAGGCAATCAGTGACGATGTCAAACCTCAAATTTCTAATCTGATCAAAATCAAAACTCATTTTGATGAAATCGCAATAACCTGTAAGAGTTTACTATCGCAATTTGAAGGGATAAATTCCACTCAAATTTCTTACACACTACCGTTGCTTAGCCGACCGACAAAAGTGTATAACTAAAATTCCAGCCAAGTGGCATGCTATCACTTTGATCTTGGCTTCATAAAGATTTATTATTGAAATTATTTTCTATCGTAAATTAAGTGTGTGCACCAGTCGTGCACTTCGCCACACTCTGACCGTAGCCATAGAAATGCCGGCCTGACGATCGACGGGCAGAAGCTAATCAGCCCGGGTATGATAGCAATAACATTGCGGGGTCTAAAATGGACACAGCCATCATTCCGTTTCATTTGAAGCCTCGAGTTTGGTCTAACTGCGTAGTAACTTTTATTGCTAAATGTGGAGTGACGGAATGGGAGCAAGCGTATCAGACGCGAAGGGCAAGTTTCGGCTGCTGGAGAAAACTTTGGCCCTGGATTCTGGACAGATAGTGCTGAACAGCCTTGATCGACAGACTATCTATCCATATAAAAACCATGTTCACTAGCAATGGGCGACGTAGTGTTCCTTTACAGTCTGCATATAACCATAAACAATACGAATTACTATAACTACATACTGTAGCGGCCGTCGCGCAGTATAAAAATGGTCACCTTATTTGCTGAACTGCCCAGGGTGGATAAGCACAATAGGGCTATTGCAGTCAACTTTATCTCTGATTCTGCCTCTCTTCATCTTCTCAATCTAACAATAACGCTCTTTTAGATGCTATGAATATGGTGGGTGTTGATCATATCACTGAGCCCAATATCGGGTTGCCAAATATCGAAAATAGTTTAATTAGACTATAATTCATTAAACCTAAGTTAGGTTTTAGTTTAAGCGCATTTAATACGTGAACATTAAAACAACTTGTTCAACAAGAAGCTCCAGATCGTACGTTGGATAAATTAGAAATTGACGTATGCCGTGTATTATAAACTTGAATATGATTATTAGAATTTGTTGCACCATCGCTATAAACGCGTTATTGGCTTCGAACATCTGGTTCCATGGAGTTTTCTCAAGCCGGTAATTGGGGCGCTTGCATTGTTTTTATCACACGAGATGAGGCTTGCTAAATTAAATAAACAGACAACTGTGTGCGGCACGTTTAAATAAATCTACTTATATCAAAGTAAGAAACCGTAATCAACGTTGCCTTTTCGTTGTATCTGCATATGCGACTTCCGATTGCAGCACAGACGATAGCAAGGACGCTTTTTACTCCGAACTAAGCTCCTTACTAGTTAGAGCACAAAGTTCAGATAGTCCGGATTATGGGTGACACTAATGCTCATGTTGGGCGCTTAAGTAACGTACAGCTTCACTTAGGTTTGAGATAAACTTTGGGCTCGACGCGCAACGGTAATGGTGAACTGATTTTGGATAGCTGCGAGGAACATGGATTTAAGTAGTACAAACTTCAGACGTAATATTAGAAGCTGCGCCGAATGGCGTTTTCCAGCTCCCGGACAACGGTGGACTCAAATAGATCATGTAGAAATTAGTTATAGATGTCGTAGTTGCATCCAAGATTGTCGCTCTTTTTGGAACGCATGTCGAGTCGAACCATACACTTATCCTTTGGAAATTTTCACTAATTTTTTCCGTGAAAATAAATAAGAATAAACCCCAAATAGATGTAAGGGAACTCGAACAACCGTCCTTCCGACAAAAATTTAAAGACATTCTAAAGTCACAGCTAAATGCTCTTTATGGAAAAAATCCAAACTTACTATGGTCCAAGATATGTTCCACTATGCACAACGCAGGTACTACTGATTGTGGCATTACAGGCCTCCGTAGAAATACCCATTGGCCCTCTGTAAAAACTATGGAGATATTCAAAGCAACGCGCCAAATTCCACCTGGCTCGGCTCATAATAATACTCCTCGCAATATAAGACACCAACTTAAGCGCAGTATAAAAGTCGATCTCGAAAACTTTTGGACCAGAAAGGCTGAAGAAATGGAAGAATCGTTTGCGTCAGGTAATAGCCACTGTTGGTTCCAACTTATTCGCGCAACAATTCCGAGAAAATTAAAAGTTAGTGAAATTATAAATAATAGTAACAAAGATTTATTAACCAATAAAATAAGTCGTGTTTACAGGTGGGCTGAACACCTTAAAGATCAATTTTCTTGGCCACTCGCGTCAGTTCCGATTCCCGAAAGCATGTCTGTATCAACAGTGCGGAATATTAGTCTCTAAGAACCATCAGAGTTAGAAATATGAGATGCAATCCCATCTCTTAAACGTCGCAAATCCACAGGCCCTGCTGATTTGCTTCCAGGATTATATAAGGATTGTGGCGATAGAATTTTGGGAGCATTGACTAAACTCTTTCGTACTATATTAAATGAGGAGACCGTACCACATGTTTAGAATTTGTCGATCATCATTCTCATCTTCAAAAAAGGCAATCGTAATTCGTGCGATAACTATCATAGTATAAGCTTGACTCCAGTTGTGTCTAGGTTATTTGCTTCGATTATCCTACATCGTCTTAGTGCTTCACGTTAATCGCACACTAGAGAAGAATAGGCCAGATTCCGCTCAGGTCGTTGTTGTATAGATAATACATTTACGTTAAGGCAAGTTCATGAACAGAGACCTTAATATCATCGTCACACAATAACCGTATATCTAGGTGGATCGCAAAGTTTTATTCCGTATTTTATCAAAAAGTGGTTTGCCCACAAAATTTGTTAATATTATAGGCGCTCTACAAAAATCGCTTCTGGTCGCGTTAATTTCTACAACGAATTAACGCACAACTTCACAACCAGTAGTGTCTCTCATCAAAGCTGTCCACTTTCCCTCTTTTTGTTAAATTTTGCAATCGATCCTATTATAAACAACACTCTCACATTAAGGATGCAGGTGTTGAAGGTCTCCTGGGCAGTAAACTAGTCGATCTTGACTAGGCAGACAATATCGTACTATTATTCGACAATCGAGATGCTGCTCAGGCCACCTTGAATAGATTAGCAGATGTTCTGCGAAACGCCAGTATTTCTCAATACCTTAATCGTGTTTACAATGCGTCTGTGCGCGCAGTTTTACCATACACTAGTGAAGCTTGGTCTCTTAGAGTTCGTGATTTTAGACGCTTACAGACATTCGACCATCGTTTGAGAAGACTAGCCAATGTTGGTTACCAACAACGAATAACTAACGCTGACATCCGTAGACGTATTTTTGGATCTGCCAACAAGTGCTCATTAGAAAAAAAAATAGGCCTCCATCAACTTCGTTGGCTCGGTCACGTTTTGCGTGTGCCCTCAATTCGATTGCCCAGCAGAGCTGTCGTATGAAGCAAGGTTGGCAGATTTTGACAAGGCAGAAATACTTATTTATATTTTTCTCGTTTCTTATGGTTATATGGCTTTTGTACGCTAGGCATGATGAAGAGAATCGTACCATCGGTATTAGCGAATTATCTACATTGCTTTAAAGACTAATGAGATGCCTTCCGTTCTATAGCGTAAGGTACCTTAGCGAGCTATGCTTAATAATGGCGTTCCAACAAAGTCAAAATCTTGACGCATATCTTAACGGCTAATTAAACAACAACCGCTCTACAGTATGTCATTAGGAATTTATTAAAATTGGCAAATTATTATTTACATCAAGATTGTGATCTTGATGCAAACACCACTCCAATTATATATAAATTTTCTAGTATAAACTAAGCATTGCGTAATGTAGAATTGCCCTTTCTACATTACACAATGCTTAGTTTACACTAACACACACACACACACACAAGATGAGACTGGTGTTTATATCAAGAACGAAATCTTGATTTAAATAATTTAAATCACCGCCCACGCAACCAATGATAATTTACTTGGCAACTTACTTTGACAAGAAATTTATCACCATCTCATGACATTTGCTTAAATCTGCTATTGTGATCAGTGTTGTGTTGCCTGAGGATGGTGCTGGAAAGTAGGCACCGAAACGTCACCAGTAAACAAAGATGTGATAGAACCGCATTTCCAGTTGAAGTAAGAACAAGTCAACCCGATCAAAGACAAAACAAAATTGGAAATTGTGAAAAATCGGATCTTTGTGTAACTGCCCGTGTACAGCTATTACCCGCGTTCGCAAAACGCGGCATTAAAAAGAAAAAATATTTTAACTTAGTTTCATGTTTTTAAGTTCACGAATTCGTTGATTCACAATTTTAATTAAAATTATATCATTTAAGCAACCTATAGAGCAAAAGTTGACTATTACAGAGTTCTCCATGTTGTAATAAATACATTTCAATTTACTCACTAGGTAGCTTTATGATAGCTCATAAATAACTCCCAAGCATGTGGCATGTAATATTCGGAATTTTGTCACACAAAAACATCAATATTTAGCCGAATAATAAAATGGTTGGCTGCATAACTCAAAGACTTGTAGATTACTAAAAGCTGTATAATTAGCTTTCTTCATTAAATAAAAATTCTAGTATTGAGAAATATTGACTATATTTAAAGTAATTTTATATTTCATATTCAATTTGCAATAAGCAGTATCGCATTTATACACATCCTACTATTCCATGGTTATTTTAGCATGATATGCAAATTTTTGTCTAATAACCAGCAATAGCATAAAAATATGGTGTCATTTTAAAAATGATTTTAAATGAAATCTGTGTTTGCAAATATCTATTTCTTTCTAACAACTAATTCGTCATGTAGAAATTCTAAACGAGTCGATATTAAATCGTCATAATCGTTAGATATAAATATATTTTTATCGTTAAATCCAGAATCGTTTTTGTAAGTCGTACTGCTCAGCCTTGACGCCATTTCATCGTAGCAATATCTTGTGGTCGCGCATTGCACCTTAGGTAATTCTATAAGAAGAGAATTCAGTAGACGTGCCCAAGTCGTTTGGTACGCTCGACGATCAATTCCAAAATTTGTAATGGCCTGCTCCGTAGCCAGAAACGCACATGCACCATTCACGATTAGTTTAGCGTCATAACTCTGCAAAGAAGCATTTCTAAGCTGCGTTCTGCATGCAATTAGACTCAGCAATAAATCCCGAGAACTGTTTGCACGATATATGTATATATCATCTAAAAGCTATAAAGTAAAAATGACCAAAACAGACATTTAATGTATAACAGTGAGATACTTCTTGTGCGGAGAACTAATATATACGCAAGTATGTACTAGGTGTTGGGGACTTAGCAAAAAATAGGTTCAACTATGACCAGAAGGATAAACCAAAGACAGCATGAATGGAAAGTATAATCTCGTGCACATTCGTTTTGTGCTTACTGGCCACTCATCAGTAGGAGCCGGTATTAAGCCATTTACCCACTATATATATATATATATATATATATATATATATATATATATATATATATATCTATATATATATATATATATATATGGGTGAAGAATGTGGAAAAATAGGACAAATGTGCAAACATGCAGTAGTGAAGCTAACATCATATAAAGTCTCGAAAATGCGACTTCAACGTTAATTCACTCTATATAATATATATATACCGAGTCTGCAAAGGATACTAACACTATGCCGATTGTGCCAATACCCGATACCAACATTATAGTACCCAAAATATACATGGTACTAACACTGTGCCTGCTGAGTCGGTACATGGTACCAACACGAAACGAATTTGCATGAGACATTTAATGTGTTCGACTTCTGAAATAAAATGGAATTATTATTTGTTTTAAGTCCATAAACGTCATTTTTTTAAAATATATTATTTATACTGTTTTTATTGTATCTCCAAAGGTTGTCACAGCTGGTATCTCAAATAGTTTCTGGCAACCAAAATCAAGCTCCATGCCTATAGGCGGGGCGAGTGCTTGCACTAACAGAAAAGACGAAAGCGCCTTAAAAGGTATCAGCGATTTGTAGCAGATTGTGCTCGTTATCCTTGGTTGGAATACCATCTGAAAGGAAACCTCCGAAAGTGAATAAACTGCTAGATGGTGCTCCTTAAACTTTGCAGGGCAACAGGATTTTTCAAAACTCAATTTAATCATCGCCGATAAGAAAAGGAGACTATGTGTTCTTTTATAGGCGGCACAACTACAAAAAGTAACATTACAAATGATTCCATAATGCATCGACTAACGCGCAGGGTAAAAAGGATCGCCTCATCAGCTGACTCTTTCAGTGTAGATATAAGCGAAAACAAGCTATTGCAGAATGCTCTACTGCGGCTGACTCCTTTTGGAGGATAAGCCGGCTCCACATTTCATGGAGTTTCTTGGGAATTTGATACAAGTGGTGTCCCCTCACCACTCGGCTTTTTGATCGAGGACGCACCTCTAGCCTTTGCACATCCAAGCGCAGTCTGCAAGGCAGCAGTAAGTTGCATGGTTGCCGGTGGCTGTTGAGAGCTCATTCGCCATTCGAAAGTACGGGGTACTGTCCAGGAGTCCATGTAATCCTGTGGCTGTTGTCCCCTTTTGTGGCGGGGAACACACGCCGAGTCATGGTGCCGTCATCGGGCTCATGTGGTATTTTATAGGAGATCCGATTGCCGGTCGGAAATCCACCATGCCCTGGTGACACCACCGGGGCAGAATGGCCTCAAATTGGAGCCCCAGGTTTAAAGGGAAATGGCCAATTTTGTCGCGTACTTGTTACAGAGTAAATAAAGATAGTACCTCCAATCATAGAACAGTTGGTTCCAGATAAGCATCTGTTCCGATGATGAGGTGGACAAAAAGCGGTGCTTAGGTAAAAGGAAGGCAATTTCTCGCGTTACCTTCGTTTACTGCAACACTAAACACGTCAAGGTGCTCACGGACTCCATAGTGTGAGTCAATAGTTTATTTTTCGCTATCCCGTGCTACGGTGAAGCCCTAACTGGTTGATGGAGTCTTAAATGTCTGTGTTCCAAATCTTAACCATTATCCTAAAGCTTTAACTTCTTTGAGCATCAGACTTTGCATTTGGCGTAAGCGGCGTTCCGAAATCTTAACAATTGACGGAGAGTCAAGCACCAAAGTGGATCCAGAAAACGCGAGAATTGGAGCTGGTGTGGGATAGACTCTAACTGAAAGTAGCTGCGAAATAGGCACCAGACACTCTATATTTCAATGATTCTTAACTTGCTTTATCATCACTGAAACGTAGAAATAATCTATGCTAAATACTAGCATATACACCAACTATCCTTATAAGGAAACCACAATATAGAAATTGAACTATCGAAAAGCACTCTTTAGGCAACAAGGATATCCATAATAATAGGAATGATATATATATGTGAATAGTAAGCTACTGTAGGTCTCTAACTACGATTTCGTTAATTTGGCAAGCTCATATCTAGCGGCCCACCAGCCGAAAATCTCACCCTTTCTTGCATTATTTTCTCAGTGCGATCATCTAAACAGTATGAAGCTTCAAAATATCCCAGAGCGTATAATAGTGAAGCCATGCACTCCATAAAATCTAAGCATTAAATGAAGCCATACAGTGTAACTGTCAAAATGCTCCTTAAATCAGTAAGCTCACAGAAATTATTGACCAATACTTTAAACAGCATGCTAATGCCCAGACATCCTGGTTGAAATACAGAAGATATATGTCAAACTGGTATAAAAACTCCAGCGAATTAAAAATTTGAGACAATGGCCAATCTTCCTGCACTAACTAAAATTCTGGACAATACCAACTATGACATAATTGAACCACTTTTTTAAATCACAGATCCCCATTAAAATGGTTTCACTCGAAATCAATCATGCACGACAAATTTGATCACACTGCTAGATGTAACACACAATATTTTACCCTTAAACAACGACGATATTGTAATATTTCTCTGCGCCTTTTAGTACAATATTCATACACGAAATCTTTATGGAACTAGCGAACTTAAACCTATGTCTAAATACATATAAATTGACTTTGAAAAATGTCACAAAGACTAGATGGAATGCCATGTCTTATATTACACATCAATATTCCAAGAATTCCAAAACTTGGAGCCCTTTTCTTCAAAATTGTATTTCGCTTGATAAATAAAGCACGGGAAAATTATCAAATTTGCTGAAGATACCACGCTAATCTATCTAATCAGCTAAAGATATATAGCTCAGTCATTACCATATATTCAAGAATACTTATACAGAATCCATTGTGTACTCCAAAATCCGTCAATTCCAATCAACATCTAAATCAAACTTCTTTAAATTCGGTAGTAATGTAATTATCACTGACGACATTCAACACCCCGGAGAAATCATTAATATATATATATATATATATATATATATATATATATATATATATATATATATATATATATATATATATATATATATATATATCTTTATGATATCCATGCCGTTTTAATTAACACAGTATTCTTATAATTAGGAAAAAAAACACACAATAACTAAGAGGATAATGGCCATTTATTTCGTGAATACTAAACGTCTCTTATACAATCATACATATTTATACATTTTGGGTTGTTAATTGGTTATGTTTTGGTGACAAATCTGACTGGTTATTACTGCTGTTTCTTGTTTTGACTAGTAGGTGAGTGTGTATGCGTTTGTGTTTGTATTGTGTATGTGTGTTTGCATGTAAAGGTCATTCTCGCAGTATTGCGAAGTGATGTCTGAGATCTTGTCATGATTGTTTTGATAACTTGAGAGTTAGCCATTTGTGCAAATTGTTCACTGTTATCTATACAAGTGCTGTTTTTCCCAGTATAGTTAATTGTTTCACCCCGCTGCGCGAGAGTGCTATTTTCGCTTGGTAACAACGCTAATGTTGATTGTCTTGTTAAACGCTCACACTGTTTGGAGACTTCTGTCATCGTATGCGCCTCTGTTATCTCAACTTCACCTTGTTGCCAGTCCGATTGTACGTTTGTTGATTCTAATCGAGGGCCTGTTGGTTCTTGGCTGGGTACTAGTATATTGTTGTTGAATTTTGTTATCCTTGGCCAGTCGATAAGGATATCATGTTGATGAAACTTTTGAATGTTAAGTTCAGGTGTTTGTTGTTTTATGTAAAGCGCTTCGTAGATAAAAAGTAATTTTTCAGATTTTGCTTTGTGTAGAATTGTGAAATTGGTCGAATTGACAGGGTGCCCCGTTGCTAATATATGATCGGAAATAGCTGATTTTCCAGACGGTGGCAAGCCTTTGTTAATCAATTTCTGTGGCAAATGTTGCTGGATTCTGCTTATCAATTGCTTCTTCGTACGTCCGATATATGTGCTACCGCACATACATGAGAATTTATAGACTATGAATGATTTGGAGAGAAGTGGCAATTGATCTTTGGTATCCAACCTCATGATTCTCTGTGTACTGAATGTCATATTAACTTTAACACTGGGAAAGTTGTCCTTAGTTATTCTATTCAGCCGCCGTGCAATTATTGAGGCTGGTATGTCGCCTCTAAATGGTAAGTTTAGGTAAACCTGCTTGCCGGTGTCCTCTCTAGTACGAATTTGCCGTGGTCTAATGTTGACATCAATGAACCGCTCTGGGTAGTTGTTCATTAGCAGAATATTCCTGAGGTAGCCCAGTTCTTCCTCAATCTTGTGTTCAGAGCAGATCTTTCTGATTCTGTTCGCTAGGTTGTTTACTAAGTTTCTTTTGTGGGATTTTGGCACACTACTGTTGTAATGGATGTATTGTCCAGTGAAAGTGGATTTTCTATGTATGGCCAGTGTCAACTCTCCGTCTGCTTCTCGAGTGAGTTTGATGTCAAGGAATGGGAAACTGTCGTCTTTCTCTACTTCGAGAGTGAATTTGATGTCTGGATCGACTCCATTTGCTTGTTTGAGGATTTCGGAGGGGTCTGCTGCTTCTGAGATGAACAACAAGATATCATCTACATACCTTTTGTAGAATGCGCACTGGTCAATTATACCTTTCAGACTCGTTTTTTCCAGGTGATACATGTATACATCTGCCAGGAGGGGTGCGATGCAGCTTCCCATAGCTACACCATTGATCTGGCGATAGTATATACCTTCGAAGGTAAATTGCACGTTTTTAGTACATGCTAATATGAGGTCTTTGATGTCATTGGTGTCTATAGGGAAGTCAAAAATCTCATTTTTGATGAGATCACACAAGATCTCCGTTGTCTTATCCAGTGGTATGTTTGTAAATAAGGATGAGACGTCAAGCGAGACCATCTTATTCTGTAGGATGTTCTTCCCCTTCAGTTCATTTGCTAATTCGAAAGAGTCCTTGATAGTGTTAGTGTTTATGATGCTCCGTATTGGTTCAAGTAGTTTGCAGAGAAACTTGGCTGGTTTATGTTGTGGAGCGTTGATCATTGACATAATGGGCCGCATCGAAGGAGCTCCTGAGGCTGTCACGGCTTTGTGAGTTTTTGGTTTGCCGTACAATCTTGCGGTGTTTGTTCCGACTGGTTTTGCTTTTTGGATGTCTTCTGTGAGTTTTGATCTAATCTCGGAGTCAGCCGTCGATGTTAGCACATGTTTTTCCATCTTTTTCAAAATTGCATTAATTCTTGATTCGATGTTCGTTGAATCATCTTTCTGTTTGATGTCATGCTTAAATTTGGATGGATCATTTATTATATCCTTCATGGCCTTCTTGTAAGCGTCCGCCTCAAGTATAACAATTCCTGATCCTTTGTCGGGTGTGGCAAGTCGTACGGATTTGTCTGATTGGAGTTTTCTAAGTTCGTCTATGTGCTGTTTTGTGATGATTTGGCTGCCTTTGAATTCCTTCTTGTATTGTTCTAGTGCGCTTATCTAGCATTACAGACTGTACAATCGGATTGGCAACAAACTGAAGTGGAAATAACAGAGGCGCTCACGGCCTGACAGAATTTCCTACAGCAATCTGACAAATTTCCTACGAACCGAGACGCTTTTATTCACAATTATTCAAAAGTGATCTGTCAAACACCAGAAAGAATTACTCTCCTTAGGAGCAAAATTCTGCGTAGTCAAGAAAAACCTAAGTGAACGTGACATTATTGACATTCAGGCTGGAACGGAAAATTTCTACAATGACTTAACGAAAGACACCGCCCCACATACATTCAATGGACAAGGACTGAAAGCTGAGATAGTAAGCGCACTAGAACAATACAAGAAGGAATTCAAAGGCAGCCAAATCATCACAAAACAGCACATAGACGAACTTAGAAAACTCCAATCAGACAAATCCGTACGACTTGCCACACCCGACAAAGGATCAGGAATTGTTATACTTGAGGCGGACGCTTACAAGAAGGCCATGAAGGATATAATAAATGATCCATCCAAATTTAAGCATGACATCAAACAGAAAGATGATTCAACGAACATCGAATCAAGAATTAATGCAATTTTGAAAAAGATGGAAAAACATGTGCTAACATCGACGGCTGACTCCGAGATTAGATCAAAACTCACAGAAGACATCCAAAAAGCAAAACCAGTCGGAACAAACACCGCAAGATTGTACGGCAAACCAAAAACTCACAAAGCCGTGACAGCCTCAGGAGCTCCTTCGATGCGGCCCATTATGTCAATGATCAACGCTCCACAACATAAACCAGCCAAGTTTCTCTGCAAACTACTTGAACCAATACGGAGCATCATAAACACTAACACTATCAAGGACTCTTTCGAATTAGCAAATGAACTGAAGGGGAAGAACATCCTACAGAATAAGATGGTCTCGCTTGACGTCTCATCCTTATTTACAAACATACCACTGGATAAGACAACGGAGATCCTGTGTGATCTCATCAAAAATGAGATTTTTGACTTCCCTATAGACACCAATGACATCAAAGACCTCATATTAGCATGTACTAAAAACGTGCAATTTACCTTCGAAGGTATATACTATCGCCAGATCAATGGTGTAGCTATGGGAAGCTGCATCGCACCCCTCCTGGCAGATGTATACATGTATCACCTGGAAAAAACGAGTCTGAAAGGTATAATTGACCAGTGCGCATTCTACAAAAGGTATGTAGATGATATCTTGTTGTTCATCTCAGAAGCAGCAGACCCCTCCGAAATCCTCAAACAAGCAAATGGAGTCGATCCAGACATCAAATTCACTCTCGAAGTAGAGAAAGACGACAGTTTCCCATTCCTTGACATCAAACTCACTCGAGAAGCAGACGGAGAGTTGACACTGGCCATACATAGAAAATCCACTTTCACTGGACAATACATCCATTACAACAGTAGTGTGCCGAAATCCCACAAAAGAAACTTAGTAAACAACCTAGCGAACAGAATCAGAAAGATCTGCTCTGAACACAAGATTGAGGAAGAACTGGGCTACCTCAGGAATATTCTGCTAATGAACAACTACCCAGAGCGGTTCATTGATGTCAACATTAGACCACGGCAGATTCGTACTAGAGAGGACACCGGCAAGCAGGTTTACCTAAACTTACCATTTAGAGGCGACGTACCAGCCTCAATAATTGCACGGCGGCTGAATAGAATAACTAAGGACAACTTTCCCAGTGTTAAAGTTAATATGACATTCAGTACACAGAGAATCATGAGGTTGGATGCCAAAGATCAATTGCCACTTCTCTCCAAATCATTCATAGTCTATAAATTCTCATGTATGTGCGGTAGCACATATATCGGACGTACGAAGAAGCAATTGATAAGCAGAATCCAGCAACATTTGCCACAGAAATTGATTAACAAAGGCTTGCCACCGTCTGGAAAATCAGCTATTTCCGATCATATATTGGCAACGGGGCACCCTGTCAATTCGACCAATTTCACAATTCTACACAAAGCAAAATCTGAAAAATTACTTTTTATCTACGAAGCGCTTTACATAAAACAACAAGCACCTGAACTTAACATTCAAAAGTTTCATCAACATGATATCCTTATCGACTGGCCAAGGATAACAAAATTCAACAACAATATACTAGTACCCAGCCAAGAACCAACAGGCCCTCGATTAGAATCAACAAACGTACAATCGGATTGGCAACAAGGTGAAGTTGAGATAACAGAGGCGCATACGATGACAGAAGTCTCCAAACAGTGTGAGCGTTTAACAAGACAATCAACATTAGCGTTGTTACCAAGCGAAAATAGCACTCTCGCGCAGCGGGGTGAAACAATTAACTATACTGGGAAAAACAGCACTTGTATAGATAACAGTGAACAATTTGCACAAATGGCTAACTCTCAAGTTATCAAAACAATCATGACAAGATCTCAGACATCACTTCGCAATACTGCGAGAATGACCTTTACATGCAAACACACATACACAATACAAACACAAACGCATACACACTCACCTACTAGTCAAAACAAGAAACAGCAGTAATAACCAGTCAGATTTGTCACCAAAAACATAACCAATTAACAACCCAAAATGTATAAATATGTATGATTGTATAAGAGACGTTTAGTACTACGAAATAAATGGCCATTATCCCTTTAGTTATTTGTGTTTTTTCCTAATTATAAGAATATATATATATATATATATTATTATAACTGACAAAATGTATAGAATGACTTCTGCCATAATATTTACATTCATTATTATTTACATAAATGGGGGGTCTATTTTCTTAAATGACAGATCGTGGATGTCCAGTTAGAATTTAGACCGAACACGATGCTATTTAGGCGCCACCTGGAGAAAAGACCGTGGAAAATACATTAGATGGGATATAGCTGTAATTTCAATGTAATGCATGACTTGGGTGATGCAGTGGATGAATTGTGCCTCATTTGGAGCCCAGACCGCAGCTATTCTAGCAAGTTTTTCTATTAGTGTGTTTTAGCTCATGCCACATGGTTCGTGCTCTGCTTTGTGGCCCTATGATAACAAAATATGGTGTGGAAATCGCAGCAGTACTTGATCTTCTAGTTGTGCAATTTTGGGCGTTGCTAATGATAGTAATAATGTCAATTGTGCAGCTGATTCTGCTTCCGATTCCGAAGCAAATCTGTCCCGATTCGAGCTATGTCCGCGAAAAATTTTGGATAGTACGTGAAGAGTTCCCAATAGGGATGAAATCGTTCTACTTGAACTGCTATCCCTACATTATACAATGCTTAGTTTATACTGACAAATGTTTTTAAATAATTAACTGCATGATCGGTTCGGAAAACTGGCTCTGAAATTGATAACTTTTCTGACGATGTTAGGTTTTTTAAGTTAAACTTTTATGGTTATTAAACGAACGTTTGTTGCGTGGGCGGTGATAACAATTATTATAATAAAGGTTTCGGTCTTGATATAAGCACCTGACCCATTAATTACTTACATATGTCAATATAAACTAAGAATTGTATAGTTTAGAAAAGACAATTCATACAGTAGGCCGGTTTCGTCCTTATTGGGAACTCATCATGTACTGTACATGTACAGTAATGACAGATTTGGGATGGTTAGTTGGAACTTTGGATCTAAATGGATGCCATATGAGCTTCACCTAAAGAAAAAATAGACTAAACAATTTACATTAGTTAGTATATAACTGAAAATTTTTACCTAGTATAGTGTGTAGCAGGTTGGCTCAGCAGACGTGCCCAGGTTCGAGCCCTGTCCGTGTCAAATTCGACGGTTATCGTTCGTGGAGTCTGTTTATCAATTGCTCTTTTACGCAAAATATATATTCTCCAACACTCATGTAAATTGGTCAACTATGAAGTATTTTGATAGAGTTGGTAATTCGTCATCGATATCCAAGTTCATGAGTCTGTGTGGAAAGTAATTTTGACTTGTACATATGCGAAATTCGCCTTGGATCGATTTAACCATCGCGCAATTGTGCTGACTTGCAGGTCGCCTATAAATGGTATCTTTAGTATTGCTGATGTCGCCTTGCCCGAATGCTAACTTGGCCATAATGGTGTTGTGGAGAGGCTTACTTTGCCTCATTTCTGTGAGTTCTCTTGATAAATTTACCCATAGTAGCAAGGTATTCCTTCTCTCTCTACACCTCTCTCTTTCTCGTAAATCTCAATAATAATTTGTCTAAATTCACTTATATACCTTTTTTCACTCCTTATGGTTATATGGCAGTGAAACATTAGTCACTTGACTTTTGTGTGGCTGGACATGATGATGATGCTATCTTTAAAAAACATTCTTAGGCATTTTCTGTCATACGAATCGATCTCAATTGGATGTCTTACAGGATTAGCTATGGTATGTTCATGATTGCATAGAAATTTTGCAGGTGGCATTTTCAGTCAAATACAATGTATTGAAGACTAATAGGTATGAGAGGCATATATTTGAATTTCAATAAATGATAAATGAATTTCGGTTTGATCCTCGCTAGTCAGTTTGCTCAGATGATGGTCACAGAGATTCAAAACGCGCCAGCTCTTGTAACTGACGGTAGTTGTGCTTTATTGTGTAACAAGTTTGATAAAATTTGGTAGGTGCTTTTCCCAAATTCACAAACTCCATTTATAGAATTGTCATCATCACCAGCGCAATCAATAATTGGTTAAATGTTGAACCTATATACATGTTTCGAATGCTAAAAATCATTTTTCTCGTAACTGTATAGAACTTCTGCAGCCGGAATTTTCTATCAAGTAAAATGTATGCAAGACTAATAGGAGTGATAGCCGCAGATCTGATTTTTAATACCTAATATTTGCATTGCGGTTTGATACTCGTTAGTTAGTTTGTCGTGCTCCGTTAATTATTATGGAAGATCGAAACGCATTAGTGCGTGTGGCTGACGTTAGATTTGCTATGTTATGCGACTAGTTATATACAATGCGATTGGTGTATATCTTCGATGTTGACTTTTATAGACCGCTTTGGATGGTTGTTCCTAAGAAAAAAAATCCTCTGATTGTTTAGATCTTGATCTTATTTTCAGAGCACATCATAATATTTCACTTTGTTAGGTCTTTTATTAAGCTACTCTTGTTTAGTTTTGGCACACTGGATATTATCTGTGTCAAACTATTATTTTTTCTATAGTGAGTTGTATGTTGGAGAAAGGAAGTGTTGTCTTCTTCTATTCTGAGCTACTGTTTCTGTAATAAATGCCATTTTATTCATCGGCGTATCTTTTGTAGAGTTCACGGACCAATTTTGTTTTCAGGATCATTTGCTCTTTGGGATATACACACATCGAGGAGGGGTGGAATGCAGTTACCTATAGCTACACCATTGTATCAAGATGAAAATTTACTTTCAAAGGTAAATTGGACATTTACATTCTAATATGAGGTCGTCACGATGATTATTGTTTCCATGCAAATGTGGAATTTCATTCTTTTTTTGTCACACGAGGTAGCATCCATATTTAGATGAGTTTTAGTAAAAAAGAATTTAATATCACATGGTATCGTTCATGGAAATTTAATAATTGCTTGAAAGTGCCCTTGATGGTTTGCGTATTTACTCTGTCTTATAGGTTATAGTAGCTAGAAAATAAACTGATGTTTTGTGTTACGATGCGTTTAATAATGGCATAATGGATCTCACTGTTGGAGTTTTCAGTTTGCCATACAGTCTTGCTTAGTTTTCTTTTTGAATTTCTTCTAATAGTCATAATTCGTTTATTTAAGGTAAACAATATTTTTATTGCTGCTTTGTATGAATTTGAAACAGTCATTTATTATCCCGATCATGGACATTCAAGTATATTAACTAATCGTATGGCTTTTGTTTAATTGTGTTTTCCTAAGTTTATCCTTTTTTCTATTTTCCATGATTAAGCTTGTTGCCAAATACTTTGCATAGTTCTCCGGCAAACGGACTATCTTTGCTCGTCGAATGCTTTTGAAGCTTCGCTTCTTGCTAGTTCGTTAAAGAAGCTATCAATTGCATAGTATCGATCATGTAGCGTTCGTTTTCTGTGGGTGTCTAAACAAGACGGCATTTTAAGCGTTGTAAACAAACAGGATAATTAGAAAAGTTATATTGACAGGAGAATTTATCTGGTCCTCCCGTGAGGCACTGCGTTCCCAGTTTTCTCAAAATTGCATTGAATTATTTTTTTTCAACTTTCCAGTGCACGAAAGAGCGCAATCGGAGTTCCGAAATAAGGTGCGAGTGAAATGGCATAGCAGTAGAAAAGAAATAGATCGACTCTTAAATGTTGCTCTTTAGTAACGCTCCTGGCGCTAAGTTATCAAATAGAGCAAATACATTGCTTGATAAATCTGTCAAGTCTCCGACTTGAATATTCATTCTTTAATTCGTTATAAGAAAGATTTTTTTATACTGAGTTAAGTGCTTTTTCTTTTTTCCCGCTTCATTCTTTCGAATTTTTTCTTCTGTTAATAATAAATATTTAGACCAAAATGCATTTATCTGGAGCAGGTTGAAGCTGTCCTACGAGAAGCTGCTGCCATTCCTGTTCATTTGCCGTTGGTGCGACGTGTATTTACTCGAGTATATCTTCCAAACAATTTGATTATGCGCCAGTTGACTGTATTACGTCTCCTTCTACAGTTAATACCATCCACACCTATCAAGTCTGAATATGAGAATGCTCTAGATTGGTCTCACTTAAAAAAATCCTGCCTATCGCTTACCTCTCGTAGTCGGGAATCTCGCGTGATTCTTTTTAGGAGACTACGTACTTTGCATGAATTGGGTTTGGATGTTTGTCAACTGGAGGATACTGGGAGAATTAAAAATAACTATTGTTTTGATGCCTCTTCTGACAACAGTTGCTTAGGATCAATTAACTTGCACAAGGATTTAGTAAATAGAGGATGTTTGGAACTGGCGACACAAATAAATAATTTTACATCGAATAATACTTCAACTGTGAGGCTTGCTGTTGGTTTTTTAGGTCGACCACCAGGATTATCCTTGCCAGATAACCTAAAATATGCAATCTCTTCGCGTATGGCAAGGCGTCTTGGTCTAATTCATAGACGACTAGCCTATGATAGACTAACCACATTTGCTTCAGAGAATGGTAGAGACAAAGAAATTGGTTCAAATAAAACATGTAATGACGATAAGATGATTGGCGTAGATGGTCATAGAAATGAGGCTATTTATAAAAACCTAGAAAATGTGGCAGATAAAAGTGGAAAACATGATGGACAGTTAAATTGTGGCTTTGAAAATTATGGTAAGTTGGTGGATTCCGGCTCTGCAAGCTCAATTGATTCAGATGACATGGCTGATATAACAGAACATCGTCGACTTCTCTTGTTTCATGTGCCCTCGGCGAAAATTAAGCAAAAACGGTTAGTGATGTCTTCAGTTGTTATCTTTGGACATTGTTTCAATCTAATGGATATATGAGTTAGGCAAAGAAGATTTTCATGCGTGACGAGAGCATTTTGTATATGTGACTTACCTTTTAACCGATCTGGCGTATTAATGTCATGCTGATATTGGTTACTACTAATAATACTACTACTGCTGCTATCACTATCACTACTGGTACTACTATTACTATTTCTTATTTTACGACTACTACTTGTACTATTAGTTATACTACTACACTAAAACTACTACTACTATTATTATTACTACTACTACTACACTACTATAGTAGTATTATTCCTACTGATGTCACCCCTGCCACTACCACCAACACCACAACAACAACTACTACTAAAATTAATGCTAATAAAAATAGTAATGGTAACATTACTATAATGCAAGCAGTATAAACGAGTATAGTGTTACTCATGATAATAATACTTATATTATTGCTAATGCGACTAATATTTCTACTGCTGCCAACACTATTACTAATTATAATAGTAATAGGTTTACTACTACTACTCTTACCGCTTCAAGTGATACTTATATTTTTTAACTACACATTACATTCACAGCCACAACAATGTTATTTTTATTTATTTATGGATTGTAAATGAACGCTAGGTCGCTCTTTTCTGATTTGGCGTCTCTTCATTCGTTTACCTGTTAAGAGACTCAAATAGTATTTTAGCGCCACTGATATAGCCCAATGTGTCATGAAGCCACACTATCCACCACACCATTGATAATATTTTAATAATTTCGACTTCATTACTATAGTAATGCCTGAGAAATATGTTGCTCTAATGTTGCTTAAAAGAATGAAAAAATGCGAAACTGGATTAATCGAAATTACCTAATCTGCGTATTGACTAAATTATTAATGATTCCAGTTGTTTTTTTGTGCAAACTATTTCGGCTGCCGTTATCATTAGTTTATTTTGTAAAACTAGAGAAGATGGACCAACAGAAGAATGCGGACGATAACGGCCGCGGAGTTATTTTGCACAAAGAAAACAATTTGTATCAATACTGCGTTAGTGAAAACGCATATCAGGTAATGTTGCTCTAATGTCAGTAACATAACCGAAAACATTTTCATAATAATTGATATCTATAAAATTTCTCATATTATCAACTTTAAATTCAAATATATTTTTAATCTTTCATTCCAGTCAATGCCTTAGAAATATTTGTGTAGAAACTGCTTGTCGATTTAGACACGTATCATATTTATCTTTTTTCACATAAAATCATATTTGTTTTCATACGTTTCGCTTGCTATATTTTGTTACAGATGTTATCAGAAATCAACACAAAACCGATCTGTTTTATTGAATAAATCTACGCAACTGATCTATCCAATGCCACGGGTTTGGAAGCGCATTGTGGATAAAATGGAAAAACAGATTCATCGCTCTCCCGTTCACCTACATGGGCTCAGTCAACTGAAAATTTTGGTAAACACGAAGTTTAATATTTTCAATTTATTTAACACATTATCTATTGTTTCCTATATCTTTATTCATAATATCTAAAGTTCGAAGCAGAACACAATTTAGTTTTTAGTGAATATCTTGTATTGTTTATTCTTTAAAACATGGTTTTCTATTTAAAAATGTGATAAACATGAATGTTCAAGAAAATGCTATGAATTTTTTTATAAGAGAGTAGCGCCTTGCTAGGATATAGTGAGTGCGTGTGTCAACATAAAATACATTTGGTTGTTCTTTGGAGAAGTTTCTGCAATCTGTTGCTTCTTATATGTGAGTGCATTGTAGGCCGTAGACCTTCTGACGTTATTACTAGTTATCCGTACGTTACTAAACTCCTTTTTAAATGATTTAAAAAGTTGAATGTACGTGCACCTGTGTTAAATCTTAATGGTGTAAAATATGAACCGAAATATCAATTGATGATAATGATATTTGGAATTATGTGGATAATGAGTTGGAAAATTTTCTGGATTTGGCAAATCATCTATGAAAAATTAAATTTGCGTCGAGGAGGAAGAAAGTGGAGACTTATTGCTTTTGGATTTGGAAAATGGTTGACTACAGCTGTGAGTGCCTGTACAACTGTAAAGTTCCCATTATTGATGAAATCCTTAAACGAGATTGTTATTTTCGCAGCGTTGTCATCGTTCAAGTTGTTTCCACAATTGACCATTGTGGGATAATTTATAGCACTCATAGGTCCTTAAAATCTTGATTCCTTTACATTTCAAGGTGCATAACTTGTTCTTTTCATTGATTTTTTGGTTCTCACTGGTGCCGTCACTCTGAAACCGTCCACGAACTGCCTGTCTACAAATGCTGTTGAAACAATATATTTCGATTTTTTCCAAATTTTTGGGACTTCATTTCCAGTTCCATCATACTCTCAGAGACAACTCGTGACAAATGTGATGTCCTCATTCAAGACGGATCTATTTGTATTTATTTAACTTCTTGAAGCATTTTTCTCTACCCCAATATCCGGTCTTATTAACTATTCTGTTATATTCACATGTATACACGAAAATACCCACACCTCCGTACACACTAAAATCAATACACACATGTATGTGTACTCTAATCTAAATTGCCATTTATTGAATAAATATAAACAAACCAAATGGATTGATATTGTTGCTTTAACAGCATTTTCAGACAAGCAGTTTATGGGCGGCCTTTGAGTGACGGGACCAATGTGAAGCCATCAGTCAATGAAAAAAACTATTTGCACCTGAAAATGTAAAGAAATCAAGATTTTACCGACCTACAGGTGCTATCGATTGTCCCACAATAGTCAATTGTGAAAACATCTTGAACAATTTTATTAGTTAGATTTTATTTAGTTTACTGTCAGCTGGGTGTCAGAATGCATTACTCAGTAATATATTTTATAAGCCGAACACTTCTATTGATCTGCATATTAATATAAAAACATGGTCGAACTTAGTTAAAGAAAAAAATCAATACAATTCATTGTACCCTTCCTGTGTGCAGAAACAAAAAGAAATTTTATCAGATATAAGAAAAATTTCTTTCGCATTGTCTTCTCAAATATCTACTAATGAACATATCTTCATATATAAATTGGAAAGCAAAACAATATATATATATATATATATATATATATATATATATATATGTTATGAAAAATTAGATATGCGGCTCTCACTTATTTTAGTCTCAAATACATTGTGCATGACTGGCAATGGAAGCCGCAATATTTCTTTGCATTGACGAACATTAACTTTTTGCAGTTTTCGTTGCAGATATATACGGTATACAATTAAACAATCATTGATTGCGCAAGCGATGATAAATATTCTTTAAATCAAAATAGCGAGTTTCAAATAAACAAAAATCCCATTTTGTTTAACCAGGCGCTCAACAAATAAAATCTACCATCATTCAAATGTACTGGCGCGTTTCGACCCGTCATGGTCATCATCATAGCACAGTAGCAATCAGACTAACGAGGATCTAACGGAAATTCATATATAAGTTATGGAAAATCAGGTATGTGGCTCTCATCCGCGCAATTAATTGTTAAACGTGTGGTAAAAGCTGCAACAAGTTCAGCTGACATTTCTAGTCGCGTACAATATATGTGAAATTACTGGAGGTCAGCCGCATATCCAATTTTGCTTTCATATATATATATATATATATATATATATATATATATATATATATTATGTATGTATATATATATATATATATATATGCATAACTGTTAAATCATCGTTAGTCAGTTTGTCATCGAGCTATAGTAATTATGGATGGTCGACGCATTGGTACTCTTGCTAAGTTGTGCTACTGTTTAGATACAATGGGATTAGTGTTTATTTATTGCTGTGAATCTTTATTTAAGGAACTGTTGTCACCAACCGCGCAATCAATGGTTGTTTCATTAGTTAAAGAATTCCGATTTTGTTGGTCGCACCTCTGTCTAAGAAGATCACTTTCACATCTTGCTGTCCAGGCTACAGTAAGAAAATCGTATAGATATCCTGAAAAGCAGAATAGATGGGCCAGCAACCTGGTGACCAAACATAATTGTTCTTACTATTGGTCACTCGATTACGCTGCGTGGTACTCTCATATAAATATGTAATCATAATGACCCATTGACATATTTTGCCGTGAATGTATTCTTTTTATATATTATTTTAGAGATATAATTTAAATGAAGGCAGAAGGAATGCGTATTTGATTATTTATGCATTACGATAGTCAATGTTGCCGAATGATTTTGAAATCGACTTCCTTCTTGAGCCTATAGATTTATTCTGTTAAGGTCAAATTCACTATTGTCTAGCATGTTAATAAATGAAGTCCGTGCTCCATTTTATTTAGCAACCGAATCTCAGCCCGTAGCAATTTAAGTACCTATTCTCACTCACTTTTTATTAATTACTGAATAGAGGCTTTTACACTATGGACTTTTGTTGCGATTGAATGGCTTTTGTACCAGCAAGATTCACGTGAAACTTTTATATAATTAAACGAACATTGGTTGCGCGGGTGGTGATAACAATTATTATAATCAAGGTTGCGGTCTTGATATAAACACCTGACCCATTAATGACTTACATATGTCAGTATAAACTAAGAATTGCCTTTTCTACACTATACAATTCTTAGTTTATACTGACATATGTAAGTCATTAATGGGTCAGGTGTTTATATCAAGACCGCAACCTTGATTATAATAATTCACGTGAAACGTTACAAAGTGTACATATTAAGCAGTATTGTTGGTAGCCCTTAAAATGACAGAGAAAATTGCACCGAATAATGCCGTTGTTCTTGTGTGTACTAGAGCAGAAGTCATTGAGTGCCTTGCTATGTGTGTCCTGTTCGTTAGCTAGTGATCTTCTTGGTAAATGAACGTATACCAGTAGGATAGAAGAAGCAGGATGTGTCACTTGTATTAATGTCGTGATGAATCTTGCTGATTGTCTGTGGCATTACAAAGAAAGTTTGCAGACGTAGACATGCGATTAATAATTTAAACGATATAGATTTCCTGAATGCGCAGCAATATTAATCTATCATGACTGACGACAAGCTTTGCTAGTAAACAGCGTAGAAAATCAGCACAGCAGAAGGTGACAGCGATTGCAGGTATCGAAATGGTCAGAGTTCGTTGCGTGAGAAATGCATTTCGCTTATGTACTTCCAGGTGTATGTGTTGTATTGGTCTAGTTTCAGTCAATGAATTATTGTGTTCTATGTGAATCAATTCACAATATGTCGGATATATTAATGAACCCGTCACATTGATTTAAATGAACTCGATTTTTATACTTCGTATAATGTTTAAAATGCGTTCTTGTCTGTAAAAATGCACATTTTGTAGAGAGTTATTTAAAAGAAACATGTTGCGCGACAGGAAATAAACAATTTACCTGATTTTCGGATTGCGTACCGAAATATTTGAATCCACTGTCATCATGATTTTTGCAGATATTTCGGGCTCCAATTACGGAGCCCTTTTTCAATGCCAAACACATCACACACTTAGTTGACAATCAATATGTCAAGTGGAAATATTAATTTAAACCGCCTCATTTATACTTGATTTTAGATCTCTTAAGCATAACGTTTTTTTATAAATATGTTAGGAAAGTGTATTGTTAAATTGGTTTGTGTATGTGTCTACATGTATACACTCCTCGCAATGAGATTACAGTGATGTAATGACAATTAATGACAACTCACTAGATAAGGGCAGCCGTCATGCCTGCTGCGTGTATGTGTTCTCGTTTGTTTTGAATTGAGGAGTAATCAGTTAATGCAAGTACACTCATCCCAGTGAAATTACAGCGGATTTGGCAACATCTGACTATTCATCAGATAAGCGTTTTTGTGTGTATGTGCGTGAGCGTTTACTTAAAACTAAGAGCTAATCTGTTACATGTAATTACAGGCACGTGTAACGGTCATACAAGTAAAACTAAAATGATAACTGTCATTTCCTAGCTGCACACGTCAGACCTATTTTACACTTACTTTTCTAAATGAAGTAAATTACGCGAGTGGTATTGGTGAGGATGGGGAATGACACTATTAATAGAGTAAATAATTAATAGGTAGTAAAATTAAATTAGAAACGATAAAGTGTTTCAATAGGGTAGAAAGTTAAATTAAACGGTACGTAAAAGAAATTAAAAATTGCCTGATAAAGAAGATACTAGTAATAGTGCAAAGAAAATAAAATAAAAATAAACCTTGTCAATATGTATAGATAAATGTATGTTAAAGGCGCTACATTAACAACAAGTAATCAAGGATGAAATAATCAAAATAAATTAGGCGATATTGAATTAATCAATCTCCACCTCCGTAAGTTAATATCAGTCCAGTGTTCTTTATTCTTTTACTTGAGCGAGTTTCTGATTCTGATTCTGGATTCGCAATCTTCGTTTTCTACCATTATTTAGTGCTGTATTCCAAATAGGACCTAGTGATTTTTTCTACGGCTGTTTCATTCATTATGTCATTTCTCGATTTAATTTCGATGGATTCTCTAATCAGTCTAGTCGATCTGGGTTACGGCTACAAATTGATATACGTCTGCACCAATCCCAATTAATTGTGTCCTGTCTCTACTGTATGGCGTGCAAGATCTGATCTATTAACATGGGCATACTTGCATGCGGTTTTATTGGGCGCATGGTTTCACCCACATACATCAAGTTACAGTCGTTACATGGAATTTCATATACTCCTGATGTGTCTAGCGGTTCTATTTTTTTCCTTTTGATTGGGAAGTATAATACCTAGTGTAAGGGTCTGGTTTTAAAATAGTATGTATATTGTATTTTGATGCTACCATTTTTATTTTCCTACTTAGTTTAGAGTCAGGTATAACCATTACCCTCCGGTCATCTTTTAATTTATTTGACTTCACGTACTTCCAGTCATGATTAAATTTACTTATAACGCTCATTATAGTTGCTTCAATTAACTTTAGAGGATACCCATTAGCACTGAATATTTCTCGCAGTCTCCCTAATTCAATCTCTCTATGTTTTTTATCTGTTAATCTTAAGCTTCTTATTATCATCGATTTTAAGATACCGATTTTCATTCTATATGGATGATTTGAATCGAAATTAAGAAGGATACCTGAGTAAGTATCCTTCCTATAAACATCCCGTTCTAGTTTTGTACCATTTCTAATTAACTTGACATCCAGAAATGGTAATTCGCCACATGATTCATTTTCAATTGTAAATTTAAGCTCGCTCACCTGATTTGCTATGTTTAAGAAATTTATCAGATGATCCTCCTCGTGATTCCAAATAACTAATATATCATCCAAATATCGTACATACAATTTAGGATTTAGGGGCGTTATATCTAAGAGAGTCTTCTCCATGTAATGCATGAAGATATTAGCTATTGGAACCGATAGTGGTTGCCCCATTGGAACACCTCTAATCTGCTTATAAAATGCATTCCTAAATTTAAAATAAGTTGAGGACATACATACGTACATCATCTCCATGACGTGTCTAATCGTCATTTTGCTTCCTTCCAATATTACTGGATGATCAACAAGGAAACGCTGAAAATAGTCTAGTGCTTTAGGTACTGGTATATTGGTGTACATTGACACCACATCTAAACTCGCCAATCTATCGTTTTCATTAAGTTCACATTTATCTACAATCTCAACCAAATGGTATGAATTCATCAAAGTATTGTCTAAGAAGTACGAATATTTCTTTATTCTATTACATAGAAACTTAGACATTTTATATGTTGGAGAGTGTTGGACATTAACAATAAATCTCAAAGGGTTGTCTGGTTTATGTATCTTTACTAAACCGTACACTCTAGGAGCGACTGTATCTCTTTGTATGAGATTGTTACCATGCGCTTGATCTAATTCTCCTTCAGCAATCATATTATTGACCAATAATTTAACTTCTCCTTGTAGCTTATCCGTAGGATCTTTATTAATTTTAGTGTATACCTCTATATTGTCTAGTTGTTCATACATTTTATCATTATAGTCAGATTCATTCATCAGAACCGTCGCTCCTCCTTTGTCTGCTTTCAAAAGAGTTATTTGTTGGATAAATATCAGTAAGCACGCCGATAATTTGGGGCATACTAGTTAAATTGAATACGAAAAACCGTTCATCTAACTATATCTGCATATTTTTTTGCGGTGGCCCGCTTCTTGTCAAACTATTATGTACATAATTATCACAATAAATTGAACACTTGTTGAGTGGTATATACATATATATATATATATATATATATATATATATATATATATATATATATATATATGGCAATGAATTTGGTAAATAGCTTGGCAGTAGATTTGGAATCTATTTTTCTGTTCTAAATCTGTTATACAAGGATATTTTCTTGTTCGTTTCTCTCAGCAAATCTAATACATTGACGTGTTATAATTGTACGTCTCTTGTATTCTTGATGCATTATGCCTTAACAAAATTATATACAGCTTCGTGCCACGGTGGAGTGCCTAAATGATCTGGAAAAACTTTTTATGCGTCCACATTGTCCGTTTACTCTTCTCGAAGTACTACTACCACGACACCATTCTGCTATATCGAAGCTAATTTCCAGAGATGCTAAGATTCTGGTCTCCGTTACTCAGGCCAATAATAGACTGGATGACGATGTCACAAGTTCTCAGTTCAATACGGACAGCATACCTAAACGTGGAGAAGGTCTCAAGCAGTCCCATTTTAAGCAAGAATCTAGTTTTGCCAATGAAGAAGGCGACAAGTCTACTGTTGATATTGATGATGACATTATGCCAGAAAATGGTAAAAAAGATGATGATGAAAATAATCTTGGCTGTGAAAACAACGCTAAGAATAGAAACTGCTCGAAAATTCAGAAAAATAAAGAAAACAATGATAAACATACGGTATTGGGTCGAGGCTTGATTTCTTATCCTTCTAGAGGCCGTGGTCGATTAGGTCACCTAACAAATCGATCACGTTTGACAGCTGAGTATAGAACAGCACTAATGCGCTTGCTGCCCAATCCCGTCTTGCCTATTATGCCAGGTTCAATTGATCAGTTATCGGTCGACGAGGATAAGTCTTGTGCGGTCCGTTTGAAGCAAACTAGCGAAGAGGAGCTAGTCCAAACAACTACAAAGGCATACACGTTGGCCTGTCGCAGAAATGCAAAGGTAAAGCGACTTTGCAAGTAATGAAATGGTGAAAGTATACTTTTATTTTTAAATTTGTAATGTATTATTTCCGTAATTGTTTAATTTTGTTATGAGTTTTGTGGCTAAGCATTTTAAAGCCATAATTACTTTATAGAACAAACAAAGACTATTAATTGATGTGACTTTATTGTAGATCATCTTCGTCATCATCAGTATAAATTATACTATATCGGCATAGTGTGCTAATGCTTCACTGCGTTCGAATCACCAATTTATGATAATGTTACTAAGTTGGCCCTATGGGACAATTGTGAGCTAAACAGGCCTAAGTAGGCTTGTTCAGTGTATATTGTTTCTTTTTTCAAATGGTTATTTCGTTGTAGAGATATGTGTCCACGGTGACCATATAGAGTGTTTGGTGCGTAATTATAAGCGCTCTTCTTGCTAGGAAATTACAATGTGAAGAATGATTATTTGATTAGTATTGATATGTATATTGATTCCAGACTAGTTGCCCATCTGATTTTGTAGTCGCAAATAATGATGTCAATGTTTAATGTGCCTGGGTCTGTTTATTTGTTAGGTTAAGGCACTATTTTATTGTTTAAATACACACCTGCTGAAAAAAAATGAACTGCCGTAGCAGGTTGACAAAAAAAAATTCCTAATGCTTGACTTAATGTTATTATTATAATACGTATTTTCTTATCTTCTAAGGCCTTTGAAATATAAGAAAATTAGTAACATCGATATTTGCCCAGTTTTGATTTTGGCCTACAATCTTTATTTCACTAGATCTTTTGTCGGGCTTTAACAACATGTGGTGCTATTGATCAACTCATCGCGTTTCCAGCACAACAGGATAGCTCAAACATCCCGAATGATATTTCATCTGCTTCTGGTTATCAACAGAACAACAGAATGTGTACCAGCGACTTTACTAGCATGGCAACGGAATCTGTTGAAAAGTCTGTTTTTTCTCAAAACCATACATCTTTAACGGCTGACTGTGATCAAACTGTTGCTACAGATCACCATGGCGTGAATGAAGACAATGCTGTGAAAACAGAGAAAAACGTGAATCAGCAAACATGCTCTCGAAGGCCTGACTTTCAATTTTGTTCTTCATCTAATTTTATGCCTTTGCTTCCCGCGATGCAAGCTAACGAAGCGGCTTGGCTAAATATATTGCGCAATGCTAACTCAACAAAATCAAGTTCATCGAGACAGTCTGATGTTGTATATTGCCTTTGTAGGTCGCCCGGATTTCACGGTGTCATGATGCAGTGTGAACTTTGTCGAGATTGGTATCATCCAAAATGTGTAGCCTACCCTCCATTGAAGGTAAAAAGTCGCCTTCTATTTCCTCTAATAGAATCCATCTGTGATTTTTCTTCTATACTAATGCGTTCATATTATATATATATATATATATATATATATATATATATATATATATATATATATATATATCCTTTTGAAATGCGAGCTTTAATAAGATTCATTGTACCCTTCTTATGTGGAAAAACAAAAAGAAATTTTATCAGATATAAGAAAATTTTCTTTCTCATGGTCTTCTCAAATATCTACTCATGAACATATCTTTATATATAAATTGGAAAGCAAAACAAGATAGAAATATGTGAAAAAAGCGAGTGTGAAAAATAGAAACCAATCAAATTGCGTGCGTCACATCCAGTTCAGGCTCAATGCTTGTACCTGCTTCTTCTGCTTACATAAATCCGGCTGCAATTTGTTTATCCATAAGGCTTTTTCTCACGTATTTCTATCTTGTTTTGCTTTCCAATTTATATATAAAGATATGTTCATGAGTAGATATTTGAGAAGACCATGAGAAAGAAAAATTTCTTATATCTGATAAAATTTCTTTTGTTTTTGCACATAAGAAGGGTACAATGAATATATATATATATATATATATAGAGTATATATATATATATATATATATATATATATATATATAGGGAAATTGTTATAGATCTATCTAATGATAAGCAAATATAAGCTGCTCAGTCATCATTATAGACAGTGATACATCTTTGCTTAAAAATTGATGATTTACTGCCGCATAATTTTTGTGGGCTTTGTAAGATATCTAGGATGGATAACTTATTTTCCGTTTTCCTTATTCCAATATTTGACATTCAGGACAGACGACTATCATCTGCTCCGAAAATCTTGTGACGTGCCAGTGGTCAAAGTTTCATTAAGCGGCCCAAGGTTTCCCTTCGTTTCTGGTATTCTGACATTCATTTCGCCACTAACAGGCAAACAGCAAAGCAGTATATCAGCATCTAATTACTGATGCTTCACCGCCGCATAATCATTAGCTATGTTGATTGTCACATTTGGGTTTGAAATTAACGATATGGTGCTCGCTCACAGTGAATATGGAGGGTTTCTATTCCTAATTTATCTTATCTTAGGTTGGTTACAAAACAATGTTGTTAAACAACATCTGTTAGGTTATCTGTGTTGAGACGCCAGTAGCCAAAGCTTCCACCCTTAGCCTAACTTTGACATCAGTATCTGGCACGCCTGTTCTCATTCCGTCACCACCTGTTGAAGACGAGTTGTTAACTTTTAAAAATAACTATATACTCCACTTGATCCGGGATGGGAAAGTTCATGCTATTTTCGCCGATACGACTGGCTAGGGTTTGTCGTTCGCCCAGCCAGACTATTAATTGACTTAGAGCTGTGCGGTCAATTTTATTTCGAGGCTTCACTTGCATCTCAGTATTACCAGCAATCTTTATGTCATCGTTACTGCTTTGGCTAGTTTGGGCCCATTGGTCGTCAGGCTAAAGATTTCAATAAATGTTTGGCATATTTTTACGTTTTAATTTATGGCTTTGTGCTGTTGTTGCATAATTTACTAGAATATTTGACAAGCAGACAATGACAAATATTGTTGAAATAGAATTTTATTTTCACGTTATATGTTAAGTCATTATTTTAATACCACCATTGAAATTATCAAAACTACAGAAAGAGGAAATGGCGCGTGTCCGTTTTACCTGTCCCCGATGTGAGCGTTCTCTTCGGCCAGAACTTGCCAACGTTGTGAAGGCGCTTCAAAAGTTGGATCATTCGGTGCATAGCCAAATAGTACGCACTCTTGACTTGAAATCTATGCTGAAAAGCGAGAGTGTTGTGATAACTGGTTGTGGCTCAACAACACTTGATCCTCGGATAGATAATGCTGACATTCACGAAGATGATGATATGACGACTAGTGACAGCGACTGCGCTACATGTAGTTTAGCTAGCAGTTGTAGCGATGATGCTGCCAGCGAAAGAAAAGGGGATTCTGACAAAAATCGTCATAGTGCAGAAGAAGCTGCTTGCACAAACGGTGATTTTGACGATAATAATAGAGCTACGGGTAATGCTGTGTATAACACTAAGGTAAGAGTTTGACATTCTTTCACAAATTTGCCTTAACAATAAAGGTATTCAGACGATCACATATAGCCTTTCTAATTAAATGGGCGATGTGTAATAGGGCAGCTACACAGAGCAACACTTCACAAGTCTATCTGAATTAGTGGTTAATTATTTTCTTTTGAAATTTACCGGCTTTACTTAAATGCACACTGTTTAATTATTTCCCTATGTAAATTTTATATATATATATATAGAGTATATATATATATATATATATATATATATATATATATATATATATATATATTTGTTGTTTATTGCTAGAATGCACATAGAAACTATTCCATTACATTTCTGAAAATACCAACTAGGCAACTGTAGTATTGGTACCATGTATTTATTCGAAAACTGTAGTATTAGTATCGAGTACCCACTCAACAATAATAGTGTTGCTACCCTTTACAAGCTCGGTATTCATTATATATGGTGAGTTGGCTTTGAAGTAGCATTATCGAAGACCCTGTATGAAGCTAGCCCCATTACTGATGGTTTACACATTCGTATAGGTGATTGTACCGTTCAATTGTACCAGATTCCTCACCAAATACATAATGGGTATATGGCGTAATGCTGACTCCTACTGATGAGTCACCAGTGTGCACGAAACAAATGTATAAATGAGGTTATTCCTTCCGTTCGTGCTGACTTTGGTTTATCCTTCTGGTTCTATTTGAACATATTTGTTACTAGGTGCGCAACACCTGATACACAATTGCATATAAATTAGGTCTCCGAAGTAAACAGTATCTAACTGTTACATAATTAATTCTTCGGTTTAGTTCCCCGTTAGTCAGCTAACCGTCATAAAATGACAGCTGATAGGAAGACCACAGGGGCTTAGTGCGTGACTTTTGATGTTGCATTGTCATTTCATCCTCATCGTCATGGACATCCAGACACCATCATTTAAAATTGTTGCTGCTGCTGCCTGACTGCTTCATACACGTTAAAAAATTCTTAGTTTTGCGTAGGATGTAAAGAAACATTAGATAAGGCGTTTTAGATTAAAATACAGTTTGCTTAATGTGAGGCTAAATTTTAGGAAATAATTTAGCATAAAGTGTGTCTACTTCATCCATTCGTACAATTAAATTCCAGTTGTGTACTATTGTGCTGTCGTGAGCTGATGATGCTTTCATAATTACGGAATCAAAACTTCTAGGAAGGATCTGCAATGCCAATTTGTTTTGAGTGTTAAAATACTAAAAATAAATAGGAAGTTGATGTGTCACAGAGAAATTTTTGGCGTTCATTAAGTTGTTAGTGTTTGATGATCCCGTTTACAATTTAGCTTTTCATGCTATCTTAATTTTAATTTTACATATAATCTTTTCCATCGTTATTTAATGTGTTTTATCAGTCTGGTAATGAGAAGCGCAAGCTTCGTCGAGCTGAGCGCAAGAAAAATATCAATGAGTTGGTCAGTTTTCTTGATCAGATAAATAACGAAGTGTGCAATCTTTCGCCCGGTCTTGTTAGCAATAGTCACGAGTTCGAGCTGAAACCGAAGCTGGCAGTCAGTCAAAATCAGCATCAAACTGATAATCAATGTTTCTCTAGCCCCACCGAAATGGAAGTCACGTCTTGTGTTTTGATGACGCGGCCGTTGACCAATGTGGTGATGCTGAGATTTGCCGAGTTAACTGCGGCCAAACTGCTGATTTGGCGAGCGCTAATGTTTGCCGTTAAGGTTTACAGGACTATTATGGTAAGTGTCACATTGTCGCGATTAGCTAAATAATGTTTGTTTGGCAATTAAGTAGTGGTGTAATTACAGAAATGGAAAATTTCTTTTTCTATATAAAGTTCAACGTTTAATTATATCATAGTTCAATACCTTTATTTAATATCGCTCGTAGCCGTATACATATCTGGCCTGAAGACTGACGAGCTTTAGTTAGTCATGTAATGAAATACTGCTATAATCTCGCTTAATATGAAGTCTCGAGTTTGGTCTTACTATGAGCACACTAATAATTCACTACTTTATATTCAAATTATGCAGGTTTAAATATTCATATAGGAGGTCATTCATTCAATTTTCCCACATACCTCAACGAAATATATAATGAGTATAGGGCTCATACTGATGAGTCGCCCTTAAGAAGGAAACACATGTGTACATGAGATTATACCTTCTGGTCATATATGACCTAATTTGATACTAGGTGCGTTTACTTGTTTCGCGCTTTCTATTTTTTGCATAGTGTATAGATGTAATCCAACTTAATTGCCATTGCTTTCCAAAATTGAATTTAAAGTATCTGCAATTACAGTCTATCAAAAAAATGTCATTTATTAACTTTTTATATACCTCTATAAGAAATTTGTACTTCATTATACGATTGCCAAATGAATAAAAATAAATGAACTAAAATTATCTTTTAATATCCCAGAATTTGACTGTCGTTATACATCCGAAATAGTGTGAAACTCTTAAATAAGCTGTTCTGTCAAAATAATTAATTAGTATTTAATTGTCTATTAGGTGTTGCGTACCTAGATACAAATTAATTCATATGGGACCAAAAGGAAAAACCAAAGTCAGCATGACCGATAACTATAATCTCATGTACAAATGCGTTTCGTGCTTACTGTCGACTAATCAGTAGGAGTCAGTACCACACTTCATACCCACTACATACCTGGTCAAGAAACGTGGGACAATTGGACATTACAATTTCCTACAAGAGTGTGTATTCAAACAGTAATGGATTTAACTTCCCATTAAGTCTTCGACAATTCTGGAGCAACTTGTGTTCCGAAGTTGTTATTAATCTCAATTTTGATTAAATTTAGCATATTTGAAATCCATTGATTTGGTAATATGTACCGACTCGGTGACCATAGTGTTAGTACCATATACCTATTCGTCAACCAGTGTTGGTATCAGGTACAGACTCAAGATCCATAGTGTTACAGGCTCCGTATATATTATACATAGTGAATTGGCTTTGAAGTTGCTTTGTCGAAAACTTATTTATTCTTATCTTATTTCAGCTAATTTGCTACTATTTGCGCAACACCTAATACACAGCTGCATATATTTTGGTTCTCCGCAACAAACCATATATAATGGAAATATATATGTTTCTGCTTTAATGTCTTATATTTCATTTTTTGCTTTGCTTATATGGTATTTTCCATGTTTAAAACAATTTTACCATTTCGGTGCAGATATTTTCAGCATAGTTATATGTTCATCGCTCTACTGGTTTATAAAATTTTCTTACATCATTTGTATTACACGATTATTACTTCAGAACTCTGCTGAATTATTACATGCTGTATCAGCTTATGAGGCTTTCTCCGGATGTCGCCTTCAGTACACTGGTCTTGCCTACGATAAGAAATTGTTCTCCCTGGCTTCAAAGCAGACTGTTAATGCTCCCGGTAAAGGAAATTTTTACGGCTCATTTTTTGGATCTGATTCAAGTCAGCGTTCTTCTGATTTTGCTATAGCTAAAGATCGATTTCAAGATGAAAACTCTTTATTTAATTCTGATAAAAATGCGCTAATATTTGATATAACTAATCATTTAACAGCTGGTAATAATGTGTGCAATTTTAATGACTTGGACCATGCTGGTTCTTCCCAAGTTATTAAAAATAGAGGTCATCCGTGTTCTACAACCAATTTTAGCTCGAGCAATGCAGTTCCAGTGTCTACTTCTTTGACTAATATGTATGTACCAAACAGCAGTACGACTACGTCCCTTGGGTCCTGTCTTATTTCAGAGTCTACAGATTCACAGGCATCATCATTTGGATCGTGCAATATGGCTATGGTAACAACAACTAATAGGCGGGACGAGGAGGCTGTTGCTGCAATGATGTTGATGATGAACACAAGACCAAAGAGCGGTTGCTCTACAATTACAAATGCTGACCAGGTGAGACGAAAATTTATGTATTATTTTTTTCATTTATGATCTAATTTCGTACATACATAAACGGAGTTCAGTCTTCTGCATGGAGTATTCCAGTAGAGACTAATCGAAGGTCACAACATTTAATTGCGATCACACCTAGCGTAAAACGGCGAAAATTCTGTTGCTCAAATAGCGAAGTAGCATAGTTAGTCGCCCTTATTTATTCCCCTGAGCAGGTTCATTTTAGGACGGTAATTGGTAAATTCAGAACATGGTAATCACTGAGAGATTATCGTGCGTTTGTAAGTTAAGATGAGAATAAAATATATTTATTGTTCTACGTTGGGAAAGGTGTTGAAAAATCTTTTAATTAGGACTTGGAATTATCAATAAAGTTGGAGAAGTGATTAGTTAAATGTCAGACGTACTAAAATGCCAAATACAATAACGAGATTTGTTTAGAAACAGTTAATTTACTATACTTCATGTTGCTTTTTTCCATTCATCGGAACTTGTATATTATTCCGTAGTGTAGGTTGTCACGTAAATTTTGTGCAAGTCCGTTTTTTGCAACAGGGGCTTTCGTCCTCATGTCAATATTATAAGCATATATTGTTTAAGATTAAGGATAAGTAAAAACAACTTTTAATGTGTTTAAATGGCAATCGAAATTTCAGTATCCAAAGAATTGGCTATAATGTACAGAAGGGAGATATTCCTTTAACTTTCAGATTAATTGGCATCAGAGAAAAACAGATACTTTTGAAATGCGAGCTTTAATTAAATTCATTGTACCCTTCCTGTGTGCAAAAACAAAAAGAAATTTTATCAGGTACACGAAACATTTCTTTCGCATAATCTCCTCAAGTATCTACTAATGAACATATCTTTAAATATTAATTGGAAAGCAAAACAAGATATAAATATGTGAACACAGAGAGAGAGTGTGTGAAAAATGGAAACCAATCAATTGCGTGCGTCACATCCAGTTCAAGCTCAATGCCGGTACGTGCTTCTTCTGCTTGCATAAATCCGGTTGCAATTTTTTTATCCATAAGGCTTCGTATGTTGCTAGCTCCCTTTTGTTTTTGCACTTAATAATTACTTTGAATGCTACGTCTGTAAAACATACGTGTGATGATTCGCAATAGCAGACGTGTATTCAAAATTTGATTTAAAGTAGGCGTTTAAGTTAAAAATGTTCTCTCATTCGAGTAATTAACCGTCTGGTCGATCGGCCTACGTAAGTTGATCGACAACTTGCGCATGTATATTGGTAAATAATATTTGATATCGACATTAACGGCTGTTTCTCTTTGATTGCTGGTAAAGGCAAGTGTGTTACCCTAAATAACACTCGTAGTTTGGCTGCATTAAATGTGCGTGTTAATGCTGCTTCAACTTTCTTTTGTGCCATTCGGGAAACTGCGTCCCTCTTAAATGGGATGTTTAGGTAGACTGTTTTCTTTTCTGGCCCATAATACGTCTGTTTCTGGTTAACTCCCCTTTGAATAATTGATTCAATTAATTGTCTGGGATAGCCATTACACATTAAATCGTTAATTGCTTTATTATATTCATTTTCTTTAGAATCTTGACTAACCAACTTGTCTATTCTTGAAAAGCAACCGCGAACTGTTGATAATTTATATTGAAATGGCACAAAACTACTGTAATGCAAATACTGTGCAGACCATGTTGGTTTATGGTAAATTGTTCTGTTTAATTTACCATTAGTTTCTTTCTTTAATAGTACATCTAGGAAAGGCAGACAGTCATCTTTCTCGTGCTCTGACGTGAAGCCGATATTCTTATGTGCTTTGTTGAAACTTTGAAGCAATGTTCGTGATTGCGACCTGTTCTTAAGTACAAGAAATTTATCATCCACGTACCGTATATATTGAGCACATTTACTTATGTCACTCTTTAATGATGTATTTTCTAGGTGCCCTAGAAAAATCTCAGTCAACACTGGAGATAAGGGGCTTCCCATTGCGACACCATCAGTCTGTTTGTAGATGCTTCCATTAAAACGAAACCGTACTTCTTTCGAGCATAATAAGATAAGCTTGCGTAGAGTGTGACCTGGCACCGTCGTAAAGTCCATCCCCTCCTCAACGTGGTACGACGGTGTCAACCATGTCTCGATGGCCGATCGTACATGGGCTAACGGGGCTATGGCGGTAGTGTCACCAGGGCGTGGTGGATTTCCGACCGGCAATCGGATCTCTTTAAAATACCACATGAGCCCGACGACGGCACTATGACTCGGCGTGTGTTCCCCGCCACAAAGGGTTCAACAGCCACAGGATTACATGGACTCCTGGACAGTACCCCGTACTTCCGAATGGCGAATGAGCTCTCAACAGCCAACGGCAACCATGCAACTTACTGCTGCCTTGCAGACTGCGCTTGGATGTGCAAAGGCTAGAGGTGCGTCCTCGATCAAAAAGCCGAGTGGTGAGGGGACATCACTTGTACCAAATTCCCAAGAAACTCCATGAAATCAATGGAGCCGGCTTATCCTCCAAAAGGAGTCAGCCGCAGTAAAGTAAAGTATATGACCTGGCACCGGTAATGGTTATATGTCGTGTTCTACCGCTTTGACTATAATGTCAATGGGTTCATCAATTGGAAAATTTGTAAACAAAGTAACATCAAAAGATACCATAATCTTGTTTTTAACATTTATATCTTGAATTTGTCTACAAACTCAAACGAATCGGCAATTGAATAATTACCTAGTAGTTTACGTAATGGTTAAAATAAACGAACTAGCCATTTAGCTAGTGCATGAAACGGAGAATTTACCATTGATAAAATTGGCCTCATAGGACAACCTTTTTGTGTGTTTTTGGTGTAAATGATCCAACTGGCTTGAGCTTCTGTGCAGTGGCCTCATCAATAAAACCGGCATTTGTCAAAATCTTAATTTCATTTATTACTTTGCGTTCCGCCTTGTCTATTTCATCTGATTTATCGTCTAGACGTGTGAATTTTGTATTGTCCTTTAACACGTTTTCCATCTTTTGTATATAGACAGATTTGTCCATTATAACTACGCTCTTTCTGTTCTGAATCACAGTAACAAGCACAGCATACGGGCAGAGTGAGTCGAAAAATCAGAATAAAGAGTTGCCTAAAATTTTAGGCTTTATTCATCATATAATGCAGATATACATGCTAAAAGACAAAGCAAAACATGTTAGTATACGAACGGTGTGAATATAAATGTGTGTACAAATAAACAATCATATCATTCTCCTCCACTGCGATTTGTAGCGTAGCGTCAGAGTCGGAACAAGAATGTTATAGTAACAATTCAAAGAGGATTGAGAAAACATAGTATTTAAACATTTCCACTTCGTAAGTTATAAGGATGAACACGTTGTTGTTGATTGATAAGGTTTTCGAGATTCTCTGATAGGTCACGAGCATTTGAGTTATCCGTAGATTCACCATTTGCCTTAACATTATCATTATCGGTATCGTCATTATAGGAGGTTTGTTCATCAGCAACAACCGGTTCATTTTCACGGAGTCCCATATTAGTTCCAGCTTCATTCATCAGTGCGTCGGAGCCTTTCGGGGCTAATTGACGGATAGATACTGTATCTTCTCTTCCATCAGGAAAACGAACATGCACATAGTTAGGATTGCAATGAATTAGTTCAA
>JAQBSW010003393.1:0-84108 GCA_029291075.1 Eudiplozoon nipponicum | reverse complement strand
CGGTAATTTTCGGAAGGACTGATCAAAATGTAATACAAAAAATAAAATGTATAAACATCATTTTGTGAGTTAAGAAATGTATTTTGATGCTAAGATATTATTTATTTTTAACTAGCGTTCAAGGAAATTGTTAAACTGTTTTTAGAAGCAGTTGATTTAATAATTTGACTAGTTATGAGTCACGCTGAATCAATGGTGGAGGAAATTGTGCTTTGCAAATATTTATATAAAAATAAAACTTCACAACAATTCGGAAACAAATACATTTGTCGGATATATCTATACAAGCTGCATATTTGCAAATATTTGTCTATGTTATTATCCGTTGTTCAGCCGTTGTAACTTACCTGAAACATGTTGGTTTGGCACTTGATTGCCAAGCCAAAGTTCAATCACTTCAGTATTACGATTGAGTAACCAATTTGTGATTCCAGGTGCAAACTCAACTTGTCGGAACCACAAAAGCAACTCCTCACCAGGCCGGATATTTCGAGTTGTTCTATAAAATGTGTGTTGTCCATAATCAGCAGCAGATTCACCAACCGTGCCTGTTCTCAACCTTTTATTCATCTTGTCGTCCTGAGCACAGGCCACCTCAAAAGCAGAGGTTACGGATTGTTGATGACTTGTATTTGTTTCTCTAGCTGAAGGCGCTGTTTTTTCAGCCGTCCTCTGGCTGTCTACGTGTTTGTAACCGCATGGCCCATAAGGAAGTTTTGATTTCGAGAACGAATTTGACGATTTGCAAATCAATTCTAAGTTTTGCTCATTTGGATGTCTTGCAATGCGAACTTGGTAAACCCACTCAAAAATTTTTAACGGATCCAAAAGTGTCGTTCTCTTTACCTTTTCGATTTAATTTTAAGAAAAATTTTTTATTAAAACGTACAAGATATGGTGTGTTGTCCCATAATAACTGCTTCAAATATAATTTATCCGTGTATTCAAAATCTATTCAATATGCAAAACTTCGTGACTAACAATTTGAAATAACATAAATCGCTTATTTAGTCAAATACTGTTTGTTGCGAAGAACTAATATATATACAAGTATGTATTAGGTTTTGCGAACCTAGTAACAAATTAGTTCAGTTGTGACCAGAAGGATAAACCAAAGGCAGCATGAACGGAAAGTATAATCTCATGCACATTCGTTTCGTGCTTCCTGGCAACTCATCAGTAGGAGCCGGTATTACGCCCTTTAACCACTATATATTTGGTAGAAGAATGTGGAATAATAAGACGGTACAAAATAAATAATTTTTCGAATAAAATTTGTATCAGATTAATTATTTCATACAGAAATATAGATTATTATAATCAAGGTTGCGGTCTTGATATAAACACCTGACCCGTTACTCGCTTTTACATATGTCAGTAGAATCTGCGAATTGTATAGTGCAGAAAAGGCAATTCATCCGTTAGACCGGTTTCGTCCTTATTGGGAACTCATCATGTACTGGCCAGAATTTGCCGCGGACAGGATACGAACCTGGGCACGTCTGCTTATAATTGTTATCACCACCCGCGCAACCAATGTTCGTTTAATTTTCGAAATATAAATTTGTTGTGTAAATTAATGGTTTTACAGCATTAAAACAGTTTCGGTCTCTGATATTTCGATGAACCCTGATTAAATAGTTCGCAGCATTACACAAAGCAAAAAAAACAAAGGATACAATTTAGTATTAAAATTCATTAGCCATGCATGCATTATCCAAATTAATTCTTATCAACATACAGGTATTTGCTAGCATGAACAAAATAATAGGGAAAATTCGGTAATTTTGAAGAAGCTGGTCTGTTCATATTTCGTTAAGTCGTGCTTATTTATGGCAACACTAAGGTATAATTAAACCGGCGGTGCCAACAGTTATTTAAACCGACGTTGTTAGGTTTATATAAACATCAATCCCACGATATATATATATATATATATTTATATATATTTATATATATATATACACTTTTTCTGTATAAATTAAACATTGCTTAATATAGAAAATAAAATGAAATCAGTAGACCGGCTTCGTTCCTTATTGGGAACTCTCCAGTACTGACGGGGCTCGAACCTTAGCACATCTGTTGCGGAATTTTTATTCTTAACGTCAGAGCTAATCTGCCGCACGTTACACACAATTTTCAGTTGTGCCCTAACTAATGTATATTGGTTAACCTTTCTTCAAATTAATTCTAACTAGCTACTTTACATCCGTCATTATAGAACAGGTACCACTATACCTAAGTGATATTTAATTGAAAATTTATATATTTAAACGAACATTATTTGCACGGGCAGTGGTAACAATTAATTAAATCAGAGTTTTGAGATCGATATGGATACACCCATACACGCATCTGTCAATACAATACCGGGCAAATCAAGCCGGCTCCGACTTTCGTCCTTTTTATTAACTCTTTAAATACTGTCAAATGACATCTCGAGGGCAGGGCTCGAATCCTGACATATTGCGACCTACGGACGCACGCTACTCTCAATTTTTAATTCTATTCAACCTTGTTTTTTGTTACCCCTGTTTTAGACTGTGCCCAGTTTTGCGTTCTGCCCCGGCAATTTCTAGACAGTACTTCGAAGTGTTCCTCACAAATAACGAAACTGGTTTAAGGAATGAATAATGATCTTTTTCTACATTTTAGGATACTTTGTTTATATTGCCAAATGTGTATATAATGCGATTGGTGTTCGTATAAAGCTCGTAACCATGATAAAGATAATCCTTTGGTATGTAATATGAGCTAAAAATGGTTTTTATTCGCAAATTCTGGTGAAATGTAGCTTATCTTCAAATCAGAGTGTTAGGAAAATTTAAAGATTCATTGCATATTATATATATATATATATATATATATATATATATATATATATATATATATATATATATATAAAATTTGGCTTTGAAACTGCATTTTTAACAAGTTCATTTTAAATCAATTCCATTATTGCTTAAATATACATATTTATTTGAGATGAAACGTTCATTTTACCCTATTTATTATCAAGGTATATGGTGTGTTTTGGGTGCGATACCGGAACCCATTAAATAGCCACCGAAAAACATGGAGCGCGAGTGAACAAAAGATACTTTATTTTGTTTACACTGATTTGGCATATCCTTCTGGTCCTGTCTGAATTAACTTATTAATAGATAAATATTATCTGAACCTTAATTTAATTCCCTTTCAGCATTCAATTTTAAGACATGAAAATATGATGCTAGCATAAAAAATATGACCAAAACTTGGAGACAAAATTGTAAAGTAGACAAATAACTGCTATAGTAATTGCAATTTAGTTATTCCCTACCAAGTAAAAAATTAAATTAAATGGGAAGAGAAAGATACACACAAATATGTATTAGGTGTTGCGAACCTAGTAACAAATTAGTTCAATTATGTCTAGAAGGATAAACCAAAGACTGCATGAATGGAAAGTCCAATCTCATGCACATTCATTTCGTGCTTACTGGAGACTTATCAGTAGGCGCCTGTATTACGCCATTTTCTCACTATACATTTTGGTGAGAAATGTGGGAAAGTAGGACGGTACTGGATTTACTGGAGTAGCAGGTGTTCAGAAATATATGTAATTCTCAATTAGGGTGAACTAGAGCATACATTGAAATCTATCATGTTGGTACCATGTACAAACTCGGCATTCATAGTGTTAGTACCATGTACAAACTCGGCATTCATAGTGTTAGTACCATGTACCTTTTGGTACTTTAATGTTGGTATCGGGTATTGTTATTATACCTATAGTTTTGTTATCCCTTCCAGATTCGGTATATATATTATACGGTGTGAGTTAGCGAGGAAGTCACATTGTCGAGACTTTACATGATGCTAGCTTCACTACTGCAGGTTTACATATTTGTTTAGGAGATTGTACCGTCCTATTTTCCAACATTCCTCACCAAAATATATAGTGGGTAAAGAGCATAATACCGGCTCCTACTGATGAGACGCACGTAGGCACGAAACGAATGTACACTAGATTATACTTTCCGTTCATGCTGTCTTTAGTTTATTTATCTGAGCATAATTAAATTAATTTGTTACTAGGTGCGCAACACCTAATACATAATTGCATATATATTAGCTCTTCGCAACAAACAATATATAAAGTTATACACAAGTCAGAATGAGTGAAAGATATAATCTTATATACAAATTCGTTTCGTGAGTACTGCGGTTCATCAGTAAGAAACAGTACTACAATCTATACTCACTGCATATTTAGTTAAGGAATGAGGGACAGTGGACCGTACAGTAAGTTACACGAACGTATATTCAAGGAGTTATGCAGTTAGCTGTGTATAAAATCTTTGAAAATGGTCTTCACAATACATTCCTGTATATGGAACTTAAATAATTTTTTTACTAAACACCGTGTCTTTGCTAAATATATTATGTATAGTGCGTAGTACTGGTTTCTACTGATGAGTTGCCAGTATGCAAGAAACGTATGATTAAATGAGATTATACCTTTCACTTATAATGAATTTGGCATAACCTTCTTGTCCTTTGTAAAATTATTTGTTACTAGGTATGCATTACCTAATACACAATTGTAAATTTATTAGTTTTCCGTAACAAACAATATTTTAATTATCTAGTAGTAGGGTGAATATTCACCATATTTGATCCAAAGGAATTGAGATTTAATAAAATAATATACTACCACATTCTTTCCAAATGTCCCAAGTTGCGTTTGTTAGTACTTGCTGATCCGATGGTCTCGATATTGCTTATAGTTATTCTTTAGATCGAGAGGAACCTATAGAAAAACGATAGAAATAACTTACAATTACTTAATTTAATGTCCATTAACGTCCGAAAATAAAAGTTTATTAAAATTTTATCTTCGTGTGCGTATGTATGTTTAAATATGATGTCAGTATTTGCAGCTATGCCTTCATATATATATCCATAATTCATTGACGGTAACGGAAAAAGCGACGCTTGGAAGTAATCGCTAATCAGCTTCGCCATCTAAATGACTAAAAGAGAACAAATTACAGCTCATATATAAATACTGATTGATATTTTACTGTGTTGTGAAACTAGAAAATAAAATTTTTATGGTGGTTATATTAAATCCCAAACTTGATTTGAGTAGTTTTGGGATGGTTAGTTGGAACTTTAGGGCTAAATGAATGCTATATAGGCTCTACATAAAGGAAAGGATAGTCAAGATACATTAATTAGTATATAATTGAAAATTGTGTGATGTGTGCGGCGGGGTGTGTCAGTGGTTAGAGAACCAGATCCCGAAGCAGACGTGTCCAGGTTAAAGCTCTTTATCCGTTGCAGTATTTGATGAGTTCCAAATAAGGACAAAACCGGTCTACTGGATGAATATCCTTTTCTACACTACACAATTCTTAATTTATACTGACAAATTTAAGTAACTAATGGTAAAGGTGTTTATATCAAGATCGCAACCTTGATTTTAGTAATTATTATCACCGCCCACGAAATCAATGTTAGTTTAATTGATTTAATTAATTGTTTCCACATCCATCGCAATCAGCGGTTAATTAGACAAAGGAAATCATTTTGATAAATTGAATTAATTTAATTTTCATTTTGGCTATATGTTCTTATGATGTCACGTTGTTTCAAAAAAATGTATTTTTAAGTGAATTTTATACACAATAAAATTCAGTTTTATAAAAAATAGTTGCAAAATAATTTTAAAATGATACTGTTACATATATCATTCTAAAAATATACCGAGAGAATAGAAGATATCGTAGATTATGGAGCCAACAATAATCTTGGCAAAAAATTTTATTTGCTAAAGCTATTCCTTTTATTTAAACCTTCCAAAGACGTTCAATCATTTTATTTGATTTTAATTCATATGAATTTTCGTGCAATTTTGACGCTTCTCCCTATTGTGCTAACGTTAGCTAATTGCAGAAAGATACAATTACGTGATAATTTAGCAGAGACCTAATAATACTGGTTAATGTGAATAAACTTTGATCGTTATGCAAATGTAATCAATAAGGAAATAATAATTGGGAGAATTATTTGCCTATAACAGGTCAATTAATCGTGGGTAAACGAGGATTCATTGCAGTAAAATATCAATGGGGTTAACTTCTATAGATAGATGTGCACATTTTGTGGCACGCTTGCTAATATGGATTTCAGAACTAATACGTAGTAATATTATAATAATCTGGCATAATATGACCCCAACATTGCTAGTTCTATTAGAACTAATTTGTTACTAGGTACGCGATATCTAATACAGAATTACCTTCACCAGCAGATTTACGATAAGATATAACTACCTAAATTAGAGTTTTGGTGTGACCTTTCGGTTACAAAACTATTTCCCTTCATGGTTTGATCTTCAAAAGTCATTTTTTCCTGGTTGCAAGATAAATCACGCCGGAAATATTATTTCTCAACGAAATAATTTAAAATATTATTTCTACACATTTTATTTATCTGAGAATTATGCAATGAAAAGTTTGGTCCGTTACTGTAATAATGAGCTTTCTTACGTTGGCTCTGGCTGAGTGAATTATAATTAAATTTTTTAGAGTATTGATCATTTAACTAATCTTAATAACTGTAAAATCAGCAACAACGTTAAAAAGCCAAATGAAAGCAAAAAATACCAGAGTAAATTTAGGCCTACACTCGGCTTATTCATACCCAAAAATTTAGTTGAAACTGACATCTTTACACTAACGAATATATGATCGAAAAATCATTGTAAACTGGTGCTTTATCGTTGCCAAATTTGTAACTTGAGAGAGTGGATAACTGCATTGTTTTCCTATGATACAAATTTCTGACTACGTCAAGTATGTATTAGGTTTGCGAACCTAGTAACAAATTAGTTCAGTTGTGACCAGAAGGATAAACCAAAGGCAGCATGAACGGAAAGTATAATCTCATGCATGCCTTTGGTTTATCCTTCTGGTCACAACTGAACTAATTTGTTACTAGGTTCGCAAAACCTAATACATACTTGCATATATATTAGTTCTTCGCAACAAACAGTATTTTTCTGACTACGTCACCAATTGAATACAGTCTGCATCTAAATCACATTCAAATTGTTTTGAAATAAATATTCGAATTCAATGCTATAAGCTATTAAAATTTGCCTGAAGAGAACATACCTATTTTGTTTTGTAAAAGGTAAGTAATCTGAAATGTGTATGTACTTTCAATACCAATCAATAACAATAGGCTACAATCCAAAATTATTATGTAACCGTTTTCCAAGAATGAATTAATAGGTTATATTAATTATATAATATATATATATATATATATATATATATATATGTAATGTATATATATATATACATTAATAGGTTATAAATAATAAGTTAAAAATCATAAGTATAACAAAGATTAATGAAATACAGTCAAATGGAATTTCTCTTAACTCTATTTCGATTTCTCAATGACTCATTTGATGAATACATGGAACTGCTACCCAATTGATCATATCTTGGATACAGTCTTTCCACTTAAACGTTTTAGCTCAAGTGTGCGTGAGCCTTTTTCAGATCCGAAATAATTATCCTCACGCAATAAGAATCCGAGCAAAAAAATTATCATGATTCAACTAAGCATTGCTTAGTAGCGCGAGTGGTGATTACCTTAATTTAAATCTTGTTTACGGACTTTAGATAAGCACAAAAGAGATTACATAACATAATCCGCGTGATGATTTATACGTTATGACGTGTTTCTGTTAGCTTGGTTCCCATTAGATTTCGCGTGCATCCTATGATAAACTTCTGGTGATTGGAGATACTCAATTTCTTCTATTCATTAAATATAAATTATGGTTTGATCAAATTAATCAGCTTACTTTTGTACACTCCTAGTGAATTAGATAGACCGGCAAATTCAGTGCGGGCGACGTATGGAAAATGCGATAATTTGGTGTTTATTGCAGATCAAAAAATTTTAAGATAAAATGGATATCATCACTTATGCAGATACTGGCTGCTTTTTTTGCTCTATATTTATATGATTTAGTGATTTAGAACAAAATTTAAGAGAAATCTTTTATTCGCTTACATAACACAGAAAACCTTTCATTTAAAGGGCATTTTCAATACACATATATTCATTAATAGCAATTCGAAAACCAATCTCATATTATCTATATCACTGGGCCAGAAACCGTATGAAATAAAGTTAACTTTATTTAGTTTATATAAAAATAACACTAAATCGCGAGCAAATACATTATAAAAAAGACATAAGTTCGCCATTTATTGAATAATTTTAAATTCCTCGCGAAGGCATCTTATAATTCGTAATGAATCTAAGGATTCATCTAGAAATTAGCCAAACCATGTGTTAGATGTTGGTAAATAGAATTAAATATTAAGCAACTGCTGCAATAAACAATGATTTTGCAGGAAAGCTATTTCTGTCTGGAGATATGTCATCATCTAAATTTATTTACTCCGTATTCAATGATGATGCAACTCAAGAAGAAAACTGGTCCAATCTTGCACATGGAGCGTTTCAAATAGTTTCCTGCGTTTGTATGTCTCTGTTTTCTTTTGGCAATGATATATGCTATCTGGTCTAAAAAATTGTGCTTCCTTTCCATACGGAAGGGTAAAAAAGTCACCTTTATCTTCCAGTATTCATTATTTCACCTTTTTCTGATATATACAAACTTGTCACATAAATTCCATTGTCTAACACTTGTGTGGTATTGTTCATACACAAAAAATGTATTTGTTTTGTTTATTTAAAAGTGGTACAGTTAATTAATTGGGGCAGATACTTTTTTTCACAAGTGATTATGAAATTATAAACATAAAATTTCACTTATTCTCTCCAAACCTATATATATATATATATATATATATATATATATATATATATATATATATATATATATATATATATATAGGTTTGGGAGAGAATAAGATGAAATTTTATGTTTATAATTTCATAATCACTTGTGAAAAAAAGTATCTGCCCCAATTAATTAACTGTACCACTTTTAAATAAACAAAACAAATACATTTTTTGTGTATGAACAATACCACACAAGTGTTAGACAATGGAATTTATGTGACAAGTTTGTATATATCAGAAAAAGGTGAAATAATGAATACTGGAAGATAAAGGTGACTTTTTTACCCTTCCGTATGGAAAGGAAGCACAATTTTTTAGACCAGATAGCATATATCATTGCCAAAAGAAAACAGAGACATACAAACGCAGGAAACTATTTGAAACGCTCCATGTGCAAGATTGGACCAGTTTTCTTCTTGAGTTGCATCATCATTGAATACGGAGTAAATAAATTTAGATGATGACATATCTCCAGACAGAAATAGCTTTCCTGCAAAATCATTGTTTATTGCAGCAGTTGCTTAATATTTAATTCTATTTACCAACATCTAACACATGGTTTGGCTAATTTCTAGATGAATCCTTAGATTCATTACGAATTATAAGATGCCTCGCGAGGAATTTAAAATTATTCAATAAATGGCGAACTTATGTCTTTTTTATAATGTATTTGCTCGCGATTTAGTGTTATTTTTATATAAACTAAATAAAGTTAACTTTATTTCATACGGTTTCTGGCCCAGTGATATAGATAATATGAGATTGGTTTTCGAATTGCTATTAATGAATATATGTGTATTGAAAATGCCCTTTAAATGAAAGGTTTTCTGTGTTATGTAAGCGAATAAAAGATTTCTCTTAAATTTTGTTCTAAATCACTAAATCATATAAATATAGAGCAAAAAAAGCAGCCAGTATCTGCATAAGTGATGATATCCATTTTATCTTAAAATTTTTTGATCTGCAATAAACACCAAATTATCGCATTTTCCATACGTCGCCCGCACTGAATTTGCCGGTCTATCTAATTCACTAGGAGTGTACAAAAGTAAGCTGATTAATTTGATCAAACCATAATTTATATTTAATGAATAGAAGAAATTGAGTATCTCCAATCACCAGAAGTTTATCATAGGATGCACGCGAAATCTAATGGGAACCAAGCTAACAGAAACACGTCATAACGTATAAATCATCACGCGGATTATGTTATGTAATCTCTTTTGTGCTTATCTAAAGTCCGTAAACAAGATTTAAATTAAGGTAATCACCACTCGCGCTACTAAGCAATGCTTAGTTGAATCATGATAATTTTTTTGCTCGGATTCTTATTGCGTGAGGATAATTATTTCGGATCTGAAAAAGGCTCACGCACACTTGAGCTAAAACGTTTAAGTGGAAAGACTGTATCCAAGATATGATCAATTGGGTAGCAGTACCATGTATTCATCAAATGAGTCATTGAGAAATCGAAATAGAGTTAAGAGAAATTCCATTTGACTGTATTTCATTAATCTTTGTTATACTTATGATTTTTAACTTATTATTTATAACCTATTAATGTATATATATATATACATTACATATATATATATATATATATATATATATATATTATATAATTAATATAACCTATTAATTCATTCTTGGAAAACGGTTACATAATAATTTTGGATTGTAGCCTATTGTTATTGATTGGTATTGAAAGTACATACACATTTCAGATTACTTACCTTTTACAAAACAAAATAGGTATGTTCTCTTCAGGCAAATTTTAATAGCTTATAGCATTGAATTCGAATATTTATTTCAAAACAATTTGAATGTGATTTAGATGCAGACTGTATTCAATTGGTGACGTAGTCAGTTAAATACTGTTTGTTGCGAAGAACTAATATATATGCAAGTATGTATTAGGTTTTGCGAACCTAGTAACAAATTAGTTCAGTTGTGACCAGAAGGATAAACCAAAGGCATGCATGAGATTATACTTTCCGTTCATGCTGCCTTTGGTTTATCCTTCTGGTCACAACTGAACTAATTTGTTACTAGGTTCGCAAACCTAATACATACTTGACGTAGTCAGAAATTTGTATCATAGGAAAACAATGCAGTTATCCACTCTCTCAAGTTACAAATTTGGCAACGATAAAGCACCAGTTTACAATGATTTTTCGATCATATATTCGTTAGTGTAAAGATGTCAGTTTCAACTAAATTTTTGGGTATGAATAAGCCGAGTGTAGGCCTAAATTTACTCTGGTATTTTTTGCTTTCATTTGGCTTTTTAACGTTGTTGCTGATTTTACAGTTATTAAGATTAGTTAAATGATCAATACTCTAAAAAATTTAATTATAATTCACTCAGCCAGAGCCAACGTAAGAAAGCTCATTATTACAGTAACGGACCAAACTTTTCATTGCATAATTCTCAGATAAATAAAATGTGTAGAAATAATATTTTAAATTATTTCGTTGAGAAATAATATTTCCGGCGTGATTTATCTTGCAACCAGGAAAAAATGACTTTTGAAGATCAAACCATGAAGGGAAATAGTTTTGTAACCGAAAGGTCACACCAAAACTCTAATTTAGGTAGTTATATCTTATCGTAAATCTGCTGGTGAAGGTAATTCTGTATTAGATATCGCGTACCTAGTAACAAATTAGTTCTAATAGAACTAGCAATGTTGGGGTCATATTATGCCAGATTATTATAATATTACTACGTATTAGTTCTGAAATCCATATTAGCAAGCGTGCCACAAAATGTGCACATCTATCTATAGAAGTTAACCCCATTGATATTTTACTGCAATGAATCCTCGTTTACCTACGATTAATTGACCTGTTATAGGCAAATAATTCTCCCAATTATTATTTCCTTATTGATTACATTTGCATAACGATCAAAGTTTATTCACATTAACCAGTATTATTAGGTCTCTGCTAAATTATCACGTAATTGTATCTTTCTGCAATTAGCTAACGTTAGCACAATAGGGAGAAGCGTCAAAATTGCACGAAAATTCATATGAATTAAAATCAAATAAAATGATTGAACGTCTTTGGAAGGTTTAAATAAAAGGAATAGCTTTAGCAAATAAAATTTTTTGCCAAGATTATTGTTGGCTCCATAATCTACGATATCTTCTATTCTCTCGGTATATTTTTAGAATGATATATGTAACAGTATCATTTTAAAATTATTTTGCAACTATTTTTTATAAAACTGAATTTTATTGTGTATAAAATTCACTTAAAAATACATTTTTTTGAAACAACGTGACATCATAAGAACATATAGCCAAAATGAAAATTAAATTAATTCAATTTATCAAAATGATTTCCTTTGTCTAATTAACCGCTGATTGCGATGGATGTGGAAACAATTAATTAAATCAATTAAATTAACATTGGTTGCGCGGGCGGTGATAATAATTACTTTTAATCAAGTTTGCGATCTTGATATAAACACCTAACCCATTATGTACATACATTTGTCAGTATAAACTAGGTATTGTATTATGTGGAAAAGGCTATTCATTCAGTAGACCGGTTTCGTCCTTATTGGGAACTGTTCACGTACTGTCCAGAATTTGTCGCGTTCAGCGCTCAAACCTGGGCACGTATGCCTCGGAATCTGGTGCTCCAACCACTGAGACACCCTGCCGCACACATCACACAATTTTCAATTATATACTAATTAATGTATCTTGACTATCCTTTCCTTTATGTAGAGCCTATATAGCCTTCATTTAGCCCTAAAGTTCCAACTAACCATCCCAAAACTACTCAAATCAAGTTTGGGATTTAATATAACCACCATAAAAATTTTATTTTCTAGTTTCACAACACAGTAAAATATCAATCAGTATTTATATATGAGCTGTAATTTGTTCTCCGTTAGTCATTTAGATGGCGAAGCTGATTAGCGATTACTTCCAAGCGTCGCTTTTTCCGTTACCGTCAATGAATTATGGATATATATGAAGGCATAGCTGCAAATACTGACATCATCTTTAAACATACATACGCACACGAAGATAAAATTTTAATAAACTTTTATTTTCGGACGTTAATGGACATTAAATTAAGTAATTGTAAGTTATTTCTATCGTTTTTCTATAGGTTCCTCTCGATCTAAAGAATAACTATAAGCAATATCGAGACCATCGGATCAGCAAGTACTAACAAACGCAACTTGGGACATTTGGAAAGAATGTGGTAGTATATTATTTTATTAAATCTCAATTCCTTTGGATCAAATATGGTGAATATTCACCCTACTACTAGATAATTAAAATATTGTTTGTTACGGAAAACTAATAAATTTACAATTGTGTATTAGGTAATGCATACCTAGTAACAAATAATTTTACAAAGGACAAGAAGGTTATGCCAAATTCATTATAAGTGAAAGGTATAATCTCATTTAATCATACGTTTCTTGCATACTGGCAACTCATCAGTAGAAACCAGTACTACGCACTATACATAATATATTTAGCAAAGACACGGTGTTTAGTAAAAAAATTATTTAAGTTCCATATACAGGAATGTATTGTGAAGACCATTTTCAAAGATTTTATACACAGCTAACTGCATAACTCCTTGAATATACGTTCGTGTAACTTACTGTACGGTCCACTGTCCCTCATTCCTTAACTAAATATGCAGTGAGTATAGATTGTAGTACTGTTTCTTACTGATGAACCGCAGTACTCACGAAACGAATTTGTATATAAGATTATATCTTTCACTCATTCTGACTTGTGTATAACTTTATATATTGTTTGTTGCGAACAGCTAATATATATGCATTTATGTATTAGGTGTTGTGCACCTACTAACAAATTAATTTAATTATGCTCAGATAAATAAACTAAAGACAGCATGAACGGAAATTATAATCTCGTGCATATTCGTTTCGTGCTTACGTGCGTCTCATCAGTAGGAGCCGGTATTATGATCTTTACCCACTATATATTTTGGTGAGGAATGTTGGAAAATAGGACGGTACAATCTCCTAAACAAATATGTAAACCTGCAGTAGTGAAGCTAACATCATTTAAAGTCTCGACAATGTGACTTCCTCGCTAACTCACTCCGTATAATATATATACCGAATCTGGAAGGGATAACAAAACTATAGGTATAATATCAATACCCGATACCAACATTAAAGTACCAAAAGGTACATGGTACTAACACTATGAATGCCGAGTTTGTACATGGTACTAACACTATGAATGCCGAGTTTGTACATGGTACCAACATGATAGATTTCAATGTATGCTCTAGTTCACCCTAATTGAGAATTACATATATTTCTGAACACCTGCTACTCCAGTAAATCCAGTACGGTCCTACTTTCCCACATTTCTCACCAAAATGTATAGTGAGTAAATGGCGTAATACAGGAGCCTACTGATATGTCTCCAGTAAGCACGAAATGAATGTGCATGAGATTGTACTTTCCATTCATGCAGTCTTTGGTTTATCCTTCTAGACATAATTGAACAAATTTGTTACTAGGTTCGCAACACCTAATACATATTTGTGTGTATCTTTCTCTTCCCATTTAATTTAATTTTTTACTTGGTAGGGAATAACTAAATTGCAATTACTATAGCAGTTATTTGTCTACTTTACAATTTTGAATCTCCAAGTTTTGGTCATATTTTTTATGCTAGCATCATATTTTCATGTCTTAAAATTGAATGCTGAAAGGGAATTAAATTAAGGTTCAGATAATATTTATCTATTAATAAGTTAATTCAGACAGGACCAGAAGGATATGCCAAATCAGCGTAAATAAAATAAAGTATCTTTTGTTCACTCGCGCTCCATGTTTTTCGGTGGCTATTTAATGGGTTCCGGTATCGCACCCAAAACACACCATATACCTTGATAATAAATAGGGTAAAATGAACGTTTCATCTCAAATAAATATGTATATTTAAGCAATAATGGAATTGATTTAAAATGAACTTGTTAAAAATGCAGTTTCAAAGCCAAATTTTATATATATATATATATATATATATATATATATATATATATATATATATATATATATATAATATGCAATGAATCTTTAAATTTTCCTAACACTCTGATTTGAAGATAAGCTACATTTCACCAGAATTTGCGAATAAAAACCATTTTTAGCTCATATTACATACCAAAGGATTATCTTTATCATGGTTACGAGCTTTATACGAACACCAATCGCATTATATACACATTTGGCAATATAAACAAAGTATCCTAAAATGTAGAAAAGATCATTCATTCCTTAAACCGGTTTCGTTATTTGTGGGAACACTTCAAGTACTGTCTAGAAATTGCCGGGGGCAGGGCGCAAAACTGGGCACGTCTAAAGGCAAGGGTAACAAAAAACAAGGTTGAATAGAATTAAAAATTGAGAGTAGCGTGCGTCCGTAGCAATATGTCAGGATTCGAGCCCTCCCCTCGATGTATTTTGACAGTATTTAAAGAGTTAATAAAAAGGACGAAAGTCGGAGCCGGCTTGATTTGCCCGGTATTGTATTGACAGATGCGTGTATGGGTGTATCTATATCGATCTCAAAAACTTGATTTAATTAATTGTTACCACTGCCCGTGCAAATAATGGTCGTTTAAATATATAAATTTTCAATTAAATATCACTTAGGTATAGTGGTACCTGTTCTATAATGACGGATGTAAAGTAGCTAGTTAGAATTAATTTGAAGAAAGGTTAACCAATATACATTAGTTAGGGCACAACTGAAAATTGTGTGTAACGTGCGGCAGATTAGCTCTGACGTTAGAATAAAAAATTCCGCAACAGATGTGCTAAGGTTCGAGCCCTGTCAGTACTTGGAGAGTTCCCAATAAGAACGAAGCCTGTCTACTGATTTCATTTTATTTTCTATATTAAGCAATGTTTAATTTATACAGAAAAAGTGTATATATATATATAAATATATATATATATATATATATATATATATCGTGGGATTGATGTTTATATAAACCTAACAACGTCGGTTTAAATAACTGTTGGCACCGCCGGTTTAATTATACCTTAGTGTTGCCATAAATAAGCACGACTTAACGAAATATGAACAGACCAGCTCATGAAAAGTCACCGAATTTCCCCTATTATTTTGTTCCATGCTAGCAAATACCGTAGTTGATAAAGTGGATTGGATAATGCATGCATGGCTAATGAATTTTAATACTAAATTGTATCCTTTGTTTTTTTTGCTTTGTGTAATTTTAAGAACTACGACCATCAGGGTTCATCGAAATATCAGAGACCGAAACTGTTTTAATGCTGTAAAACCATTAATTTACACAACAAATTTATATTTCGAGAATTAAACGAACATTGAAGCTGCGCGGGTGGTGACAATAATTATAAGCTGACGTGCCCAGGTCTGGGTAGTCCGTCCGCGGCTACAACTCTGGCCAGTTCATGATGAGTTCCCAATAAGGACGAAACCGGTCTAACGGGTGAATTGCTCTTTCTGCGCTATACAATTCGCAGTTTCTACTGACATATGTAAAAGCGAGTAACGGGTCAGGTGTTTAGTATCAAGCACTGCAACCTATGATTATAATAATCTATATTTCTGTATGAAATAATTAATCTGATACAAATTTTATTCGAAAAATTATTTTTTTGTACCGTCTTATTATTCCACATTCTTCTACCAAATATATAGTGGTTAAAGGGCGTAATACCGGCTCCTACTGATGAGTTGCCAGGAAGCACGAAACGAATGTGCATGAGATTATACTTTCCGTTCATGCTGCCTTTGGTTTATCCTTCTGGTCACAACTGAACTAATTTGTTACTAGGTTCGCAAAACCTAATACATGCCACCGTATATATATGAATTCTTCTGCAACAAACAGTATTGACTAAATAAGCGATTTATGTTATTTCAAATTGTTAGTCACGAAGTTTTGCATATTGAATAGATTTTGAATACACGGATAAATTATATTTGAAGCAGTTATTATGGGACAACACACCATATCTTGTACGTTTTAATAAAAATTTTTTCTTAAAATTAAATCGAAAAGGTAAAGAGAACGACACTTTTGGATCCGTTAAAAATTTTTGAGTGGGTTTACCAAGTTCGCATTGCAAGACATCCAAATGAGCAAAACTTAGAATTGATTTGCAAATCGTCAAATTCGTTCTCGAAATCAAAACTTCCTTATGGGCCATGCGGTTACAAACACGTAGACAGCCAGAGGACGGCTGAAAAAACAGCGCCTTCAGCTAGAGAAACAAATACAAAGTCATCAACAATCCGTAACCTCTGCTTTTGAGGTGTCCTGTGCTCAGGACGACAAGATGAATAAAAGGTTGAGAACAGGCACGGTTGGTGAATCTGCTGCTGATTATGGACAACACACATTTTATAGAACAACTCGAAATATCCGGCCTGGTGAGGAGTTGCTTTTGTGGTTCCGACAAGTTGAGTTTGCACCTGGAATCACAAATTGGTTACTCAATCGTAATACTGAAGTGATTGAACTTTGGCTTGGCAATCAAGTGCCAAACCAACATGTTTCAGGTAAGTTACAACGGCTGAACAACGGATAATAACATAGACAAATATTTGCAAATATGCAGCTTGTATAGATATATCCGACAAATGTATTTGTTTCCGAATTGTTGTGAAGTTTTATTTTTATATAAATATTTGCAAAGCACAATTTCCTCCACCATTGATTCAGCGTGACTCATAACTAGTCAAATTATTAAATCAACTGCTTCTAAAAACAGTTTAACAATTTCCTTGAACGCTAGTTAAAAATAAATAATATCTTAGCATCAAAATACATTTCTTAACTCACAAAATGATGTTTATACATTTTATTTTTTGTATTACATTTTGATCAGTCCTTCCGAAAATTACCGAAGTATCGAGGCATTTTAATTTGAATGAGTTTCCGGGCTTCGCACCTGGATTACCTTGTCTGCTAATAATATGCCTATTTCCATTGAATAAACCTAACTTAAATAACTTTTAATAGCAACATCGACAAGCAAATTATATCTATTCTTTAAATCAAGTTTGCGAGATTGAACTAAAAACCAATCCCATTGTATTTAACCAGTCGTCGAACAACATAACAAAACTACCGCCAGTCGCAATGCACTGACGTGTTTCGACCTTCCATGATCATCATCTGATTACGACGGCAAACTGACTATCGAGGATCAAACCGCATTGAATATATATGGACTGCATAGAAATTGTGAAGCCGACATTTCCAGTCAAGTTCAATATATGCGAGACTGCTAGAGGTGAGAGCCGCATATTTAAATTTGATTTCCATATATATCCAATGCGGTTTGATCCTCAAAAGTCAGTTTGCCGTCGTACCCTGATGATGATCATGGAAGGTCGAAACGCGTCAGTGCGTTGCGGCTGGCGGTAGTTTTGTTATGCTGTTCGGTGACTGGTTAAATACAATGGGATTGGTGTTTACTTCAAGCTCGCAAACATGATTTAAAGAATTGTTACCACCACCCGCGCGATCAATTATTGTTAAATTACATTTATATGTGAAAAGCAACTAAAATGCTACTATATCTACGCATATAAATTGTGCAGCCGACATTCAAGTAAATCACAACTTTTAGATAGTAGTATCTAAGTAATTCGAAACCACTATGCACAAAAAGAAGATTAATCCACTTTAGGGAATCTAACTTCCTGCTCTTTTGACGTATACGGATGTTCGACAGACTTCAGTGCGTGCAACTTCCGGCAGTATCCCTATTTTGTGTAAATTTTTATATACGTTTCTGGTGCTTACTTTAAGTCCAAGACTAAATTTAAACAAATTGATATATTTGATCTTGCCAGAAGGGACAATTATGTTAATTAACTTTCCTATTACCGATATAATTAAGGAATTTCTATGACATTAAAATATTTTTAAGTTTTAAACTTTGTTTCCTTGCTATATATTATTTTATTTAGGTGAAAACCGCTACACGAAATTTCATTAATTTGGAAAGATTATAGAATTATTCGTCTATAAATTAACAGGTCATTTAAAATCTTTAGTTACCGTTAAACTCTCAGTCCAACCACATAAGATGCCATGCATTAAATAATAAAATATTAGACTTTATCTAATTCTTATATCATAAATTTTTGTTTTTTGGTCATTTTATTAGAGAAATAAATAGTGTACAAAAACATAAACTTATTATACCGGAGGTCTACACTACACAAACAAAAGCACAATATTTCTTTTCGATATAACTAAATTGGACCGCAATATTTGTTACTTTTTATAGTAAGTTTCTAAAAGAAATGTGATAAATGTCTGATTAAATAGATTTGTTTTATAACAACAAATGCACATTCTCACTCATACATGCAAACACATCGGCGCGCGATTCTTCAGTTTATATTCAATTCATGAATTAAAATAATCTCATTTAGCTGCGGATTAAGAATTCTGCAACTGATGGCATTCGTATAGCGTATTTCATGTTAGTTTCTTGCTTGAAAAAATACTCGGAGAATCATAAAAGTTAAATACTGTTTGTAGCGGTGAACTAAAATATATGCAATTATATATTAGGTGTTGAGCACCTAGTAACAAATTAGTTCAATTATGACCAAAAGGTTAAAACAATGACAGCATGAACGAAACGTATAATCTCGAGCACATTAGTTTCGTGCTTGCTGGCGACTCAGCACTAGGAGCCAGTATTACGCCATTTACCCACTGTATATTTGTTGAGGAATGTGGAAAAATAGGACGGTACCGTCAAGGCCAAATGGTACGGATTTAGAGGAGTAACAGGTGTTCAGAAAAAGTTGTAATTCTCAATTTTGATGAACTGTAGCATACATTGATACCATGTACGGATTCGGCAACAGCAGTGTTAGTACCATATAACTTTTAGGTACTATAATGTTGATATCGGGTACTGACACAATAGCCATAGTGTTGGTATCCTTTACAGACTCGGTATATATATAATATATAAAGTGAATTGGCGTTAAAGTCCGATTGCCAAGACTTTATACAATGCTAGCTTCACTACTGCAGGTTACACATTCGTCTAGGAGATTGTAGCGTTCTATAAGCCCACATACCTCACCTAAATATATGGTGGGTAAAGGGCTCCTACTGATGAGTCGCTAGGAAGCACGATAAGATTGTGCACGAGATTATACTTTCCTTTCATGCTGTATTTTGTCTATCGTTGTGGTCAAAAATGAACTAATTTGTTATTAGTTGCGCAACATCTAATATATACTTGCATATATATTAGTTCTCCGCCACAAACAACTGTTATATATTTAATTGAGTGATGTCATGATTATCACGAGCTGTGATTACTGATATCGATCGAGGCCAGGGTGTATGGATTTACTAGAGTTACAGGTGCTCAGAATAATTTTAATTCTCAATTATGGTGATATTGTAACGCGCCGCTCCGCGTTAAAATCCAATGAGCATCAATTTCAACAGATCCGGTTTTCCTTAAGGTCACATATGCTAATTCTGGTTTCAGACAATATTTCTCATCACTGTGGTTTTAGAAGCAACCTCTGTTAGTTTCAAGCAGATTTAATTGAGATTTATTGAACTGCAATTTTATTTGTAATTAATAGGGTTTTGTTCAATAATAATACACACCCGCGCGTAATACGCCGGTAGCATGCAGTGGATTATTGTGTTATAGCTATCAAAGCCAGGATTTATATTTTGTGTTTTTTAATAATTTATCCGGAACGGTAACTACACTGCTAAGTCATTCCGGATTTATTTAATGTGTTTATTATGACTTTGCTTTTTTGCTTAAATATTAACTTTGTTCTAACAATATTTTATTTTTATATCGTCTAGAGCACGGTCAAATTTGACTAACGGTGAATTTTAATTTATTTGCAACCTTGTTCATGATAATTCGACTTAGCCTCCTCCTATCGCAACAAAGGGAAAGAAAATTTGTGACTGATTATAAGCACGGCCCACAAAACCCATTTCTTCCGATGTCAGCTACCAGGCATATGTAGAAATAGCATAGCATCGCTAAATAAACAGCTACCCCGCAAAACCTCTTACATAAATCGCAACACATCCTACATAAATGGTAGTGTATTATGAACAAGGTTGCAAAGTAAATTAAAATTCACTGTTAGTCAAAATTGACCGTGCTCTAGATGGCAACAAAATAAAATACTGCTAACACAATAGATAATATCTAGGCTAAAAAGCAAAATCATAATAAACACAGTAAATAAATCCAGAATATCTTAGCAGTGTAATTACTATTCACGGATAAACGATTAAAAAACACACAAAATATAAATCCTGGCTTTGATAGCGGCGTATTACGCGCGGTTGTCTGTTATTATTAAACAAACCCCTATTAATTACAAATAAAATTGCAGTTCAAGAAATCTAAATTATATCTGCTTGAAATTAACAGAGGTTGTTTCTAAGATCACAGTGAGGAGAAATATTGTCTAAAACCAGAATTAGCATATGTGACCATAAGGAAAACCGGATCTGTTGAAATCGATGCTCGTTGGGTTGTAACGCGGAGCCGCGCGTTACAATATAAAGCATACATTTAAATCTATAGTGTTGGTACCCTTTACAGACTCGGCAACTGCAGTGTTAGTATCATGTAACTTTTCGGTACTATAATGTTGGTAACGAGTACTGACACAAAAGTCATAGTGCTGGTGTCCTTTACAGACTCGGTTTCTATATTATATAGAGTGATTAAGCGTTGAAGTCGCATTGTCGAGATTAGATATAGTGTTGGCTTCAATACTGCAGGTTTTTACATTCGTCTAGGGGATTGTACCATCCTATTATCCCACATTCCTCACCGAAATATATAATGGGTAAAGGGCGTAATACCGGCTTCTTCTGATGAGTCGGCAGTAAGCACCAAACGAATTTGCACGAAATTATACTTTCCAATCATGATGTCTTTGGTTTATCCTTATTGACATAATTGAACTAAATTGTTACGAGGTGTGCAATACCTAAAACAATTAAATGAAATCAACAAGTTCAAATTCAATTCATTTACTAATTGCAAACGTTTGTGTTCGCTTGCCTGTTTGTGTACATTTTATATTCGGTTATAATTTTTAAAATTTACCATATTTTATGATCGATATTGCAGTCTAGTTGAGTTGTGGCAAAAAGGAAAATTCCAAAGCAGACGTGCCCAGGTTCGAGCCCTGACCATGGCAAATCATGTACGGTACGTGATGAGTTCCCAATAAGGACGAAGCCGATCTACTGAATGAGTTGCTTTTCCATACTATGCAATACTTAGTTTATGCTGAAAAATATATGTAAACAATGGGTCATGTGGTTGTATCAAGATTGCAACCTTGATTAAAACTAAAATGGAAACTGCATTTTTTTAACTGACTTATATATATATGTCATTTATAATAAGGTTATTTTTCAATACACAATTTATGTCTCAAATTATATGAAAAGTATTATTAGAATTAGCGCAATCGAATATTTTTTTAAAAATAGTTATAATAAAATTTTGTAAACTATGACTATATTTTATCATTTTGAAAGTAGCCATGCCTAAAATTTAATACTGCAGTTAACCTGTATATCTAAAAATACCAGCTGCAATCACAATATCTGTAATGTGTACCAATGTTTATTTTGAAATATAAAGTAACCTTTCAAATTTTATCTAACATTTTTAACTTATTTTCACATTTTTTAGACAAATTACTCGCATGCGAGTTATGTGGAACGGAGTTTAAATTCATCTATCCATTGATATGTCATCGAATGTTTAAATGCGCAGCTGACGTGAGTCAGTCGAATAATAAAATAGATATCAATACTCAACTACCCTTGGCATTTTCGAAGTTCGACCCTCTAAATTCAAATTACAGAGATCTTTTCAGTCCAGGTTTTTTAACCAATAGCCAGACAATTCTTAAAAGCAACGCATTTCCTTGCTTACCTCCTAATTTGTTATCTAGCGCTTTTCATGATGAAGTCGCCACGGAGGTTGTGCAAAATAAAACAAACATTCAGCAGCTTGGAGCTTCCGGAATAAGCCAGTGCAACATGCCCATATTTGGCTCTCATCATCCACCTTTCAGAATTCCTTTTCCCTTTCCACATATTTCGCAAGCCCTCAACCAGCTTAGGATTCTACACAGCAAAATAATGGCCAATACTTTCAAAGAAAATCATAAAATTCCAAATTTTGACCTATCAAGGTCCAACAACTTGCCCTTTATATTGCCTGAGCCACGAGTTAATGCAAAAAGTAACAATTATTCGGAAGTTGAACGGTCCAAAGTAAATTTATTAGCATCAAATAAACAGTCAACCTTGTTCTCATCAACTCCACAACCACAAAACATTGTTAATGGCCAGAATGTATGTCAACACAAGTATCAACTTCATCAATATCAGCAGAACTCAATTTCTACTCACTCCAAACGAGACTCCACAAATTGCAAATGTCCTAACTATTTGTCGCAGAATTGTGGCTTAAATCTCAAGAAAAATGTTAATTGTAATGGCGACTTTGCATTGTTGCACACCTCTGCTGTTGATTTTAACCCTGCAATGAGATTGAAGCGTCATTATGTTGACGAAATAAATGCACGCACAAAATTCACCACACAACCAGCCAAGAATTTGGAAGATTCTGAGTGCAAACTACTATCAGATGTAGACGTTACCACTGTAGTATCAAAAATTTGTAGTTCTTTTGCTCCTCCCGCAACATCTGGAGGAGACATTATCAGTACATCTATGACAAATAGCCCTTGTAGAACGGAAGTGATCTCAATGTGGGGCCCGTTGGTTCAGGCAAACGCTCTAAAAAACATTCCAGCACTTCCAACTTCTCGCACTAGACTGGAAAATTTTGATTACATTAAACATGATTTTATTCCTCCTGTGAATGAAGAATTACCGCATGTTCAATCAAATCAGATAAAGTTAGCAACCTCTCCGGTAAAAAGCGTTATAGACGGTAATTTAGAGCAGATGCCAACAAAGTTGAAAATTGTCGAACCAACTCAGATACACCAGGCATCTAGTAGATGCGAATTAGATCAACTTACATCACATAATCCAATTGTCGAAAGCATATTGAAAGATATACTTCAACAAACGTTCAATGAAGGTAAAACTTCTTGGTCCGCATCCTTTCTTTCACCAAATTGCTGTGCTACATGTCTGCTAGCGTTTCGCTCAACCAACGATTTGGTACAGCACATGCGCATTCAACACAGTCACTATACAAACAACTATTCAAAGCGTCAGGGTCGAGTATTAAAACGCAATGTTGCTCCCAGCGAACCAAACAAAAATATCAGCGACCTTTTTCACAGGCCAAAATTTAAAAAGTTGACCCTTACGCCTGGTGCAACTTTTCCCACAGAGATTGGAGCTGTTGCTGCGAACTACACTGATCAAATATTGTCGGAAAAGGACGACTTAAACACTGTTTTATCCTCATCATCATCCCTAGATCTATTAAAAGAGAACTCGATTTCACGGAAAAAGATTCACGCCAAGCGAAACATGGAAACGTATTCAGGCGTAGATGTCAATGGCCTAGTAAATATGCCAAGATTTACAAAGTTTGGCAGTGTCAATGGAGAGGAATATGATACATTCGAGGAGAATGATTTTGACGACGAAGAAGATGCCGAGGATTATTCGTCAAATGATGAAGTTCTAAATAAGGTCGTTGATGTGCTGAAAGTTCGTCAGAACAGTTTTGAATCTATAAACGAATCTAAATATATAGATATCGGTTATAGTTGCAAAAATAGTCATTCTGATTTAAATAGCTTGAACAGTTAATTGAAAATTAACTCCCAATCATTAATTCCGGAAGCCTCTGCTGGTGCAACACAAGGGGGAATTCCGTTTCAGGGCTACTCGCAGCAGGCGAATTGACCTTCATCAAGATTCAATCCGTTATGATTAGAGTTTTAATTAGTTAACGAATGAAATATAATTACAAAATGTTAAAACCAATCCCCGATTAAACTTGCATCCGTTTTGCCAGCTGAAAGGCTTCTACCTCAAGACTCAATATTATGTAAAAATTTCCCGATTGTATTTATCTGTTCATATTTTAACGACTACCAACATTTTCATAATAATATTGGTAAAAAATGTTATATTTTAGTTTCTAGATTACTTGATGAAAAATTTAGAACATTTGTGATAAACTTTGGCGAAGATCAACATTAGCCCGGACTTGAAGACTTATTATTATTATTATTATTATTATTATTATTATTATTATTATTATTATTATTATTATTATTATTCTATTATTATTATTATTATTATTATTATTATTATTATTATTATTATTATTATTATTATTATTATTATTATTATTATTGTATTATTATTATTATTATTATTATTATTATTATTATTATTTGAGAAAATAGATATGATGATATATTCATCAAGTATTATGTTATGTTTGTGTGATTTTATTTCTGTTACTTAATAATTAAAACACTCTTTATTTAACTAAGCTTTAAGTTTTTCATCATTGAAATCAATTGGTTTTTAAAATGCGTCATTGATGAAATTTTTTGGTTCGTAGGTTATTCAAAGTGTATAATTTGACTGGCTTTTAATACAGTGATTTCAATAACTAAGCTCTTATTTCGTGTCTCATGTACTGTAAAAGAATGAAAAAATTCGAAACTGAATTTATCAAAATAACATGATCTGTTTTTTGACAAACACATGCCGAATTCCAGGTGTTTCGTTTCTCAAAGATATTTCGATAACAGTTGGCTAGTGTCATCTTCAGCTCATCCATCATAACAAGATGTAAAACACAAACTAATGAAGTCAAAGGCTGTCAATATAACTTCAAGGAACAAAACAACTGGAATTCAACCTTTGTTTGTCAATGCACAGATCAGGTAATCTTAAATACCATCTTCAAATTTTGTAAGATGAAACATTTCGTTGAAAACATTTGCGCTAGCCCTCTAGACTATTCTCAAATATGCTCATGTAAAAAAACGTTTATAAATGATTTAGTTTGTAAGATTAAAAAGATATTTTGCGCAATTTCAGACGTGTATTCACCAATTGATTGGTTGTTCCCTTATATTGCACTCTTTCCATGTTTACATTTTTCTGTTTTCTTGGCCTTTCACGTTATATATAATGAGAAGTTCATTTGAAGATACTTGAGAAAAATATAAGTAAAAAGCTGTTATTGTATCTGATAAACTTCCCTTTTCTTTTGGTTCAAAATCTTTCAGGACGTTGTTTCAATGCCCACATAAACAAAATGTTTAACCAAAGGTAGGCGTAATTTCACAATTTCTGGTGTTAAATTGGTAGGAGAGGACGCTAATTTGCAATTTCGAAATATATTTATAAAATCGTCGTTATGGAGAATTGCCATATATTCATCTATGTATTGCATAATGCGCAAATGGTAACTATTTAGTTGAAATAGTTACAAAAGAATGTGCCCAAACAAACGTGAGCAAAATATGTAATCTTATTTGAACGTAATTTAGCAATTCCTGGCGTCACATGGTAGAAGTGGACGCCTAAATGCAATCAAACTATATATCTTTACAGTCATGATTTCGGAAAATTAAGATATATGCACTTAAGTACTAGAAACAACGTAACTTATAATTATTTATTTCAAATAGAAATGGAAGCATGTGCCGAAAACATCTTAATCAACACATGTAACATGGCTTTGACAACATTTTTCCAATACTAGCTAGATACTGCGTAACTAGTAAGAAGTTATCGTCAGTTAGGACCTTAAAAATGTGCCAAAGCCAGCTTGAATACAATTTTGAAATTGAGGTACAGCTGCCATCTCGATTACTGGCGTCACATCCACAAGAACCGACGCTAAGCTTCCAACTCAATACATATTTATCAAATAGTTTTTCATAGAAATAATTTCTATAATTTATATATTAGCTTCTGCTTCGCTAAGCTGCAATCTCACTATATATTTATACAATCAGGGTACCGGATAATTTATACATATATTTGTATCATACACTTTGAATACAATTAAAAATTGAGTTCATTTAGGACAAGAAGAATGTGCCTAATCCAACATGAGCAAAATCCTTAATCGGATTTGAACAAACTTATGCAATTGCTGATGTCAAATCGGTAACAGTTGACGCTAAGCTTAAACGTCAATAAACATTTATACAAGTATTGTCTGATAGAAATACTAAAAGTGTGTTTTGGTATTACCATCTGCGCAACTAGTTAAAAGGCACTTCAATTAGGTACGAAATGACGTGTCGAAGCCAGCATTAACAAAATCTGTAATCTCATTTGGACGTTATTTTACCATCGGTAGTTGCGGACACTAAACTGTAATCTATCATTATATTTATACAAACGCCGTTTCTGAAAGTTAACGTATATTCAATTGTGTTAGATAATGCGTAACTAGTGGCAGAATATCGCAAACAGGACCTTAGAAATGTGTCAAAGTCACCGTGATCAAAATTTGTGTACTGATATACGCATACTTCATCGATTACTGGTGACGCTTTTGGCATGAGCCAACGCTATGTTCCAACCTTAACCTATTTGTGTACAATTTTTGCTACAGAGAAACAAAATTGATTCATTCATGTATTATAAACTGCTTAACTAGTAGAATGTCAGTTCAAATTCGATCAGATGCACGTACCGAAGCCAGCATGAGTAAAGTTTTTAATCTGATTTGAATGAAATTTTGCCATTACAACGTTACGAGCAATCCCAATACCGCAATCTCACAATATATTTATGCAATCGTATTTCTGGAGAATTGAAATGTGTGCATTTCTGTATCAGATACTGCGTTACTTGTAACAATTTAGTTCGGTTAGAAAGATAACCATGTGTCGAATTCAAAGTAAACACAACACATAATCCTATTTGAAGGTACTTTTGCTTTCACCGGCATTGTCGTTGACTTTAGATTATGTTAGCTTCACTATTACAGGTTTACACATTCGTCTAGGAGATTGTACCGTCCTATTATTCCACATTCTTCTACCAAATATATAGTGGTTAAGGGGCGTAATACCGGCTCCTACTGATGAGTCGCCAGTAAGCACGAAACAAATGGGCATGAGATTATACTTTCCGTTCATGCTGCCTTTGGTTTTTCCTTCTGGTCACAACTGAACTAATTTGTTACTAGGTTCGAAAAAACTAATACATACTTGCATATATATTAGTTCATCGCAACAAACAGTATTTAAGATTAGCTTCCATGTTGATCGTACTTAATTATTAATTTTAATAACTTAGTGTTGGGAAAACGAGCTGTGTACTACTTCGTAAGTGTAACACATACATATATGCATTATATGCTCCGTAACTAGTAAAAAAATAAGTTAAATAGGAGCAAGAGGATATTTTCAATCAAATATCAACAAAGCGTGTAAAGCAATTTAGACCATTTTTTACATTACTTTTGTCACATCGGAAGGAGAGGAAGCGAAACTGGAATCTCATTATATATAATATATATATATATATATATATATATATATATATATATATATATATATAGCCGTGGTTTCGGTGAATTATTGTATATCTAGTTACAGATTGGACATTGCGTAGTTTGTAACAATTTAGTTCTAGTAGGCCAAATTAATGTACCGAATCTAACGTGAACAAAATGTGGAACCTGGTTTAGACACACTTTTGTATTTATTGGCGTTACATGGTTAGGAGCGGACGCTTAGCTGAAATCTCACAATATATTTGTACACTCGTGGTTTTGTAAAATTAAGCTATACGCAATAATGAATCATATACTTATTAAGTAATAAAACGTGCCGAAACCAACGTGAACAAAAACGTGTAACTTGATTCAGACGTATGCTGCCATTACTGTAGACAAGCCGCTAGGATCAAACGCTAAGTTGCAGTCTCAATCTGGATTTTTACAATCGTGGTTTCTGAGAATTAGAATATATGTATTTATTTATTAAATACTGCGCAAATAGTAGCATTATAGTTCAAATAGGAGCAAAGGCATATGACGAAACCAAATTTTTTAAAAAGTGTTACGTGATTTAGACGTACTTTTGCCATTTCTGTCGATACATCGGTAGGATCAGACGCTAACCTAAAATCTCACAAAATATTTACAGAATTGTGGATTCAAAGAATCGGGTTATTATTGGAAAATAGGTGAGCTTCCATTAATAGTAGGACAATAAATGCAAGTATAATTTTAACATTTTATTTAAGTGGTTACTGATATGCTAAGTACACTGTATTCCATTTTTAAATATTGAAATCAGAGTTTTCTCAGAGTTAGTTCTAAATTGCTCTAGTTTCTCAGACAAACATAAAAAATTTATCATATTTAAAATATTTCACATTAAAGATTTCAAAGTTTTATTGTTCAGTTTGTAGTCACTAATTCTGCATATTTAACTATCATGTGTGTCTTAGGTAGCCGAATATCATGAGAATTGAGGGAACATGAATGAACTTAATGCAATTGTTGTGCCAACCACGGGGAAATTAATTATGTACAATTTCATTTACGGCAATAGTGTTGGGGTAGCAGTAACGGAAGGCAAAAATGATATAGCTACTATTATTTTCTCATGGTATAAAATACTAGTTGAGCAGCCTTCAAATAACCCAGTACCGTTTGCTGTTTGAGTTCGTTCTCAGTACTTTTTTGCGCCCATGATAGAATATGTATGTCGAAATTATTGGACGGTGAAATTAGATATATTATTCTATCTGCATGCGATACACTGTAAGAGAGACCAAACTTTTATTTTATATCTCAGATTAGATAAAATGTTCAAAACTGATCTATAAGAACGATTTCGCGATTGGCGGAACAGAAAGCAACATTGCAAAAACTTAATTGACAATCTACGGTGAGTTTATGGCATTAGTAGAGTAGAACAAGTGCGTAAATCGTTTCAAGATTTCCCAATAAAAGGTCAGAATCTGAAGCAATACCTCCATTAATTTTGTCAAATGAAGGGAGACGTTGCTTAGGACGAAGCCACTGTTGGTCTGTCTTACCTCTTGTCTCTTCTCCATGAAGTAAATGTAAAATTTCATGCTTAAAAGAACAAAATGACGGTGATCATATTGAATTATGTTTTGGGTGTACACAACAGTCAGAGAGAAATTGCCAACATTACCAGTTGATGCAATATTTACAAATGTTGCACTTGTTGAAATCGTCGAGTTCTTACAAACTAAAGTTGTCAACTTATTTCAACGACTCAGTATACACGATCCCCGTTTGTTTTCACTTTGTCTTTAAGGTCCCAACTTCTCATTGCACTGTCCGCTCAATAACGCATGCAGATTTAAATACAAAAATCTGGCAGTCGTTTGCTGTCAGCTGGGCGAACACCAGTGGCCATTCCTAAAACGTTGTGCACAAATCATCGTACCTGGGAGCATTTCGCAAGAAGATGCATGCAAGCATCCCGAATTGGCATTCCTTGTGAATTTCCTTGAAGGTCCCAATGTAACTTACCAATGGAGGACGGTCAAATGTATGCAAACATGCAGCGCAAATAAAGCCGACGCGTAATACCTCTGTTAATCAACAAAGCGCGTCAATAATTGTTAGTAAAGTTCGTGGTGGGGACTGATGTTGCTATATCATTTATAACACCAATCTTTCCGTGAACATACGGCCCAGATTTACAGCTAAAGTCCATTCAATTAAAACGCATGTCTTGGCAAATCTCAGTCTCCTTAGGACTACAATGTAGCTTCTCGTGAACGTTTGTCGTTTCAGATGTTCAATAATTCGTATTAGGCCAAATTTTCTTCTCGAAGATCGGACTTATAACTAGTACAGCAAAATGTATCTTTAATTGTGCGCTTCTTTATTGGTAGTGGCGACGCGTAGTTTGTGTAAATAAGAGCAATGGCCCGTTTGAATCTGATAATCCAAAATTACAGAAAATCGTTCACAGCTTCCCGAAGATAATGAACATTAAGATGTTAGATATTATCAGTACAATTAGATTGACAACTCGGCATTATATAACGATGAAACGCCCACTGTTCTTTGCCAGAGCCTGACCTTTAGAGCAGAAGAAATTACAGGCAGCCAAGACCATATTTTATTGGATGCTCGAGGACGATATCAGTCATCTAAGTTCAGGTCCGTTGGCATCACCATTTTACATGCTAACAAATAAACAGGCCTGTGATTGAAGACAATGAGGTGTCTACCGTGCTCTTAACAGAGTCACGATTCCCAATCTGTTTCCGATAAACTACGTAAAGGATATCGTCAAAGAAATTGCCCATCGTAAATGGTTCACTAACTTTAATCAGCATACCATCAAAAACACTAGGCGAAAATCCGTCATCACTACATTTGGATTATTTGAAGATAATCGCACGCCTATTGCTCTGTGAAGTGCATCACAGATATTTCAGAAAGTCATGAATTAGACTGTTAAGAAACCTCCGTTGATGATGTCATAATACCTTTTGATTATTTAGAGCACCATTGCTCGTATCCTCCATTCTGCCGCGTTTTGATCATGGTTAGTGTGTCTTAGCGAAGAAAAAAGTAAAGTACCTGATACACTAAATCACACATGGTGTTATAAATACCTTAGAAGACCAATCGGGAGTAATTTTAAATTTTCCAAAGCCCACAACCAATAATGTACAACGTTATTTCATTGGAATTTGTAAACACTTTCTGTCTTTTATTCCTACGATGGCGCAACCAAAAGCAAGGTTAACAAGACAGCTCGAATGGCTTAATTCGCCAAATTTCAACTCGCACCTGCGTTGGAAATCGTCCAATTAGCTAATGTTTGCAAGTAGTAAAAGTTTTTTTGCGCAACATACTACATTACATGCTATTCGGCCGAATGTGCCATTGAAAATGTCGACAAACGCATCTGACGTAGCTCTAGTTGACAAATTAGGTTAAAATTTCGAGGGTGAATTGCGCCCGATTGCATTTAACTATAAAAAATTAAAAGCGGTGGAAAAAAATATTCATAAATGGAAAGAGAGCCATTAATTTTGCACAAACCCTACCTCTACTTTGAATAATATCTCTTACATCATCTTTACGAAGTAAATATAGACAATGCGTCGCTAGTAAAGGCCTCCATAATTGTTCTCAAAATTATGCCGAACGAGTAATTCGCCAAATTATCCGCCTCTGTGAGTTTAATTTTACCAGTGCAAGAGAACGTTGTGGCAAATCGTTTTCCTCACATTTAAATAAATTTTATAAACCGTAATAATATCAAACTGTCGCATTGGCACGACATAAAGATGAAGCAACAACCAGACTTTTAACTTACATCATGGCGTTTACTTGTTTCAAGTTAGGCGATGCCGAAGTTATTTCATACAACATTGAACGAGAATTGGCCAACAAAATTTGGCTCCCACCAGCCTGTTGGTGCGCGGTATTTGAAAAATGTCATAATGTTAGTCATCTTGGTGTGGACAATACTAGAATATTGCTATTGGTTGGTTGTAAATAGCAGTTACGGACATACAAACACGTGACACACCATTATCTTGTCAAGTATTAGTCAGAAGTATAAATTGTGTGGCTAGAGAATATATCGCGCTTGTTTCATCAATTTGGTTTAAAACTTTGTGATTTACTGTGGAACGACGTACGAAACCCAACTGACGTCCGAAATATCTCCAACGAACAAAACAACTGGAACCCAGCCTGTGTTAGTCACAATATAACTCAGGTCATTTTGGGCAATTCTGTTCCTTAATTTGTATTCTTTTCAGAAAGAACGTTTCTTTTGGCCGACTATCAGACGCTAAATTACCGAATAGGCTAAAGTTTCTCGTTCATGCCAATAAGAAAGCATATTCTGAATTTGGTCGTTTTCAGCTGGCTAACACCTGTTTCAGGTTTTCAACTCTAACTTCACTGCATTTCCTGAAGTGCGTGGCTTCTCGCACTGCATGAGTATAATTGATCGGCATACAAAATGGTTAAAAGCAATACCGCTAACCAGCCAAGATGCAGAGACTATCATTTACGCGCTCATTCAACACTTGTTGGCAAGATTTGTTGTACCAGATGTAGTGGATACAGAACAAGTTAACATCTTCATGACTCGCGTTTTTCACGAGCATTTTCAATACTTGAGGTTCAATGTGCGAATAACAACAACATTCAAGCCTAAATGTACCAATTTATTGGAATGCGTACAACACAAGCTAAAGGCCGCGTTAATGGGTTCTTGCGAACAATCTGACGGATTCGTTACACTCCAGTTGGTAATATTTGTAATGCGCTCAGGAGTTGTGTAGTTATAAAGTCACAAATTGCGCAAGTTACCTTTGGTCATAATCCGCAACAAACTGCAAATCTGATGAGCGCTTTCAAAATAAGCGATGAGTCACCAAAAGCGGTGGTCACTCTGCAAACACAGAGTGTTCTAAACAATGTGCGCCCGCAACCTTCTAGCCAACATTATCCGCTGGTTTACGCTTCGAAAGCACTTGACAAATTGAAACAAACTTATGTCCGAATTTGTGCCTAATTATATTGGGCCTCATCCAATAATTAAGTGAGGTCCATAATTTTTTTGTTGTTGACTAAAACGAGTGTCACATATCAATATCCATTGATCTGTTAAAGTCTGCATTTTTGTTCCGTATTCGAAAGCCAAATAAATCAGAAAACAATGACTATTAAGACCAATTGTCATCTTTTGGTCAACCGTCAACTAGTAACTTAGAGCATCAAATGCAAAATAGCATGACAGGAACTACTTCAGGGCATAACCACGAAATGAGAACAAGACCCTTTCCGTGAATGTGTCCTAAACTATATGTAGCGTGATGTATCATGTCTCCACTATAGGCACATGTTACATTGGTTCTTTTAAAGGCTTTTTACATTTTCATTTATTGAACTATACTTTCAGTGCTTCCGTTAGGTTTATTAGTGATTACTTTGTAAAATTAAGAATAGTGTTCATTTTCAGTTAGTCAATCAATTTTTCCAGAACAACCTTTTGTTGTTGCTTTGTATTTCTGTGACATTATTTAGTGCATCTCTGGCGTTAGCCCATAACAATCACAATCAATAACTAATGTATGCACTGCACAAAAATTAATATTAAATTTGAGACGCTATTGTGAATATTTTCTGGGTAATGTTTCCTGAAACCGTACAATATCCTACACCATTTTGTCAGATATGACTGCTATATTTACACAATGTGATGTAATGGCATTTATCTAAATGATTTTTGTTGTGTGTAACAACCATAAGAATTTGATAGCTAAAGTATGGTTATATAACTTATATTGTTGGTTTTACTTTATCCAGAATAAAATAATTTTTTTTGGTGCAGACATTTATGTATTAGGTACTGCGTAACTAGTAAAAATTTTGTTCAGATTCAATCATAAGAATGTGCCAACAGAAACGTGAACTAAACGCCTAACCAAATTTAGGCCTACATTTGCTTTTACTAGCGTCAGATCGCTAGGAGAGTACATTTTGTCGTAATCTTACTATACATTTATATAATCGAGGGTTTCGGATAATTGACACATAATAGTTTACGCATTAGATACTGTGCAACTTGTAAACATTTGCGGGTCATACAAGTAAACAAACATTGATTGCGCGGTTGGTCGTAGTAATTCGTTAAATAAAGTTTGCGGCCTTGAAGTAAACACCAATCCCATTGTATTTAAGCAGTCGTCGAACAACATAACAAAACTACCACCAGCCGCAACGCACTGACGCGTTTCAACCTACCATGATCATCATAAGAGTACGACGGCAAACTGACTACCGAGGATCAAACCGCATTGAATATATATGAAAATCAAAGTTTGATATGCGGCTCTCACCTCTAGCAGTCTCGCATACATTGAACTTGACTGGAAATGTCGGCTGCACAATTTCTATGCAGTCACGAAAATTAACTGTTTGCAGCTTTCGCTACATATAAATATATAGGCAATACAATTTAACAATAATTGATTGCGCAGGTGGCGGTAACAATTCTCTAAATCAAGTTTGCAGCCTTGAAGTAGGCACCAATCCCATTGTATTTAACCAGTCGTTGAACAAAATAGCAAAACTAACGCTGTGTTGTTCGACAACTAGTTAAATACAATGAGATTGTTGTTTACTTCAATATCGCAAACTCGATTTAAAGAATTGTTACCATCACCCACTCAAGCATTGATTGTTTTATTGTATTCTTAATCATTTTACTGAAGCTAGTTTCTTGGTCTGAATCATCGCGTCCAAACACTTGTAAGTGTCATTTTACAAATCTAGCTCAGTGATGATTCACTGCTGTTCCATTCATTGCCATCTCTCGATTTAATTTTAATTTGTTCCCTAATCAATATTACAATCAATTTCGATCGCATGTCCTTATGTCGCCGAGTAAACTGTATATCCAGCTTCCATTTGATGAAGTGCAACATCCAATCAATTAACATTCCCTCAATGACGTGAAGTTTGGTGTTCTTTGTATACTTACGATAATTTGGTGCATGACTCGGCCCAGATATTTGAAGTTTCAGTTTCTGCGTGGAATGCGATACAATCCTATCCAATTGTTCGATTTTCTCATTTTTGTTAGTAACTTTAATGGCCAGATTAATTGATTATCTATCATAGATTGATTTTATTGATTTGACATTTGCCAGCTACACATACAGACACGTTTTATTATGTTCTGCGATTGATTAGATGCAATTGGACTAGTGTTTAGCGTAAACTTTGAATCTCGATTTTTTGAATTTCTATAACCTAATTTTTTTTCTTATATACGCATTGTGGTTAGATACTCGTAGTCAGTATGCCGTATTGCTCTGAAATTGAACATAGAAGATGGAAACGCGTCAGTTTGTGAGACTAATCGTACGTTTGTTCTGTTTTGCGACTAGTTGGATACGCTGGGATTGCTGTTTTTCTTATGCTTTAAATCTCTAGTTAACGAGTCTCTTAACCACCCAAGCAATCGATGATTGATTAAAGGTCAGTTGAGTTGTACATGTTGCCGCGTTTTGTCATTCCTTGATATGCATCAGGGCACCGAGGTAAACTGGCTGATTATAAAAATTGTTATCACCTCCCTTGCAACCAATATTCGTTTAGTTATATAAATGTTCATTTCAATACAACTTCCCCATGTAGTGTGGTGTCTGTTCAGTAATGACTGATTTTGGATGGTTAAATCGAATTTGGGTCTAAATGGATGTCATATAAACTCAACCTGAAGGAAAAAGAGACTAACCAAGTTACATTATTTAGTATATAACTGAAAATTCTGTGCATTGTAGTGCGCGGCAGAGTAGCTTAGTGGTTAGAGTAACAGATTCCGAAGCAGACGAGCCCAGGTTTGAGCTCTGTCCATGGAAAATTCTGGCCAGCACATGATGAGTTCCATATAAGGACGAAACCGGTCTACGGGATGAATTGCCTTTTCTACACTATATAATTCTTAGTTTATACTGGCATAGGTAAGTAATTAATGGGTAAGTTGCTTATATCAAGGTCGCAACCTTGATTATAATATACAGATCACAATGTAGAACAGACTGATGTGAATTAAACTCTGCCTAATATACAATAGTTCGAAATACAGAAATGCGTTTACATTGCTAGTATTCTTATGTTTAATGTTCAGGTATGAATTTCGGTGTTTTGTGTCTGCTTCAGTAAGTGTGTAAACCACTACGAGAAAAGGGAATTAATTACGCACACGTAATCGTAGATGTAAACGTCTAACCAGAAAAGCCTCATCTAATTTCCAAGAAAAAGTTTCTTTCATTATACGCTCAATTATTATTATTCAAGTAGAAGAGCTAAATTATTTTCGACCCGAAATTATCTGGCTATGGATAAGGCCGTATAATACTTATCCAACAAGCACACATAATGGATATCCGCTATTACGTGTAAACAATTTTGTTTCAATGAATGAAGCAAGGAGTTATATAATGATAATTTATTATCTGAAAAAATCACACCCATATTTTTATCGTTTTACAAACAAAAGATTGAGCCAATTTTTAAAAAGTGAGAAATCTTTGAATGTTGCAACAGTTTATAAAATTATTAACACAGCACATAAAATGTGCGTTGAAAGACACAATTGAATGAATACGTATAAGCATATGTACATTAAATTCGTTGAAGGAAAAATAGAGAATGTTACATTGAAGTCAGTTATGCGTCTAAACATAATAATTTTCTGCAAAATAAATATATTTGTCTCCATGTATTTACTAATGGTGTAGGCATGGTTTAGCAAAGACGAATCTTTCCGATACTGCAAATGACCGGTCATTCGCAAAAAATACATGCAATGTCTTTGTGAATAGGTAGGTGAAAAGCAACTTCTGATACTACCTCCTCATTTCGGAAGCAGATTTCTCATATCAATATACCCAGTGGTCTTACATAACTGCCATTGCTAATTTTCAAGAGGCTTAGTGAAGACTTGATTCAATCAGCCATATTGCTTCTGGGACATGGAGAGCCGATGTGCGCTAGATTCAAATGGTCTTATTTACATGTGTGTAGCATGTGCATCAATTCTTTTTATGCGTCATCTAATATTTCGCATAAAAATTAGTGTCAGTATTATTATGCTGAAGCATTCAAGGAAAGAATGCAATTAATAAACATTTAGATATTAATGAACGTGTGAAAAGCTCAAATCAAGCTTAATTTAGAGTTCGACTATTTTCTTAAACATGACATGGTAATTAAGAAATACTTTGTGATTTGAATCATAACTTTATTATAGTGAAGGTCTATATAACACAGTTAAAAAGGCTATTTTATTTTCGCCAGATCTCAACTTGATTGCAATATCATGTACATTATATAGTACATGCAGAAAGACAAACGGGATTTTGGTGGATTAATTGTATAAATTTTACTGTCGTATAAACCTGATTAATAATAAAGCTAGCCTTCAATACAAAAGGTACTTTCCTTTAATTTACTTTATACATCAACCTAGTCATTCTTCTTAGAAAAGAAAGATTACATTTGTAATCAGTCGGTAATCAGTGTAGGATAGTTAGTCATACTGAAACTCTATCAATTTTAAATAGGTTAGACCACGCGTTTATTATCGTATCCTTTATTGGAGCATCGATTTGCTGAACAAATATTAAATTTTGACATGCATCCTCCCGTCATATACTATATCTTGCGCAAATCTCTAGGTTGTAAGTGACACAAGGAAGTCTCCATTTTCCGTCTAGTAAGTTATGGGTTTGGTGGGTACTTTGAACAGTAAATACTCGACCAATCCTCTGAAGAATTTATCTGACTTCTGTTGCTCACTTCGTGGCCGGCATTTGCATCGTGCTGCTGGTAGTAATATTGTTGTTGATGATGAATGTCACTTTGGCGAACGGGTAGGTTTACGAAATTTGCAGAAGGATTTTGACGAGAAAGGGAATGCTCATGTTGCTGATGTGACTGTTGGTATTGCTCTAAATAATGTTTTTCGGCAGAATGAGAATAAAGATCTGAATTATCAACGTCATCCTTTCTTCGCCTTGACGATTTCCCGAAAGTATACTGGCTAGAGCTGGACGTTTCATGGTTTGCTCCAGAGCCGACCAAATCTAGTTGGTTCTGTTTATGACGGAAGCCCTTTGCGAAAGGATTCGTTTTTATCTTGATCTGGATGACACTAGGGTTCTGATAGGCTGTTACCGTGTAGAACTGAGTGCCTGGTATGATGTAGGAACCAACCAGCTCTAAGTCGTTTCGAGTTCGTTGATCAAGTGGATCACATGATTTTGTGTTTTTTCGTAAAACATTGATCCGCGGAATATACTGATGCATGCTGTACACGTATATCTGATTAATAAATAGATATGTTCACAAGTGAATATAATAGTGTTTAATTACGCGGGTAGTGATATTAATTTCATAAATAAAGTTGGCTTACTTGAGGTAAGCACCAATTCGATTTTATACATACAGAAGCACAACATTGATTAACTAGTGTAAGGCACACATAGTGATGCGTACTGAAAATCGTCAGCACGTGCAACTGACGGCAGTTTCAAATTTCAATTTGCTTGCTCACGAATAAACAATATTTAGACAACAAATATAGTCAGTGAAAGATTGTTAGTTATATCAACATGGCTACCAAAATGTTAAAATGATGAGAACTAGTATACCAAATTTTTTAAAGAAACTTTTTTTTACAAAACTCGAATTCTAATTATTGATATGGCCGTGTTTATAAACACATCAGTCCACACTTCTTTGTTTCCAAACATGTCATAAAATATGTAATCCCCTTTACGTCCACTAATCGGAATTGATTAGCAATAAAATGTTATTGATGATGCCAAACGATGTTAACGTATTATGTTTAGGAAAAATATTCTTTTTCGCGATTGGAAATAGGAGGTTTTAGGTGAAGTAGAAGGTATTCATAACGGTTGCATAAATTTCCTTCAAAAGCATTGTGTTGGTTCAGTTTCCAACATCTATTTTGTTTATATAGGATGATAAGGCAAAGAAAGTTTTCAATTTTCAAAAAATCATCAGTTCGTTCATGTTTCAATATGATACTCATGAACTTGGGCAATTAAAATTCCCTTTTGCTCTTCATTACATGACGAAATATATAATGAGTTTAGAGGAATTGAAGTTTAGGGTCACGGGATTTTGCGTAATTACAAATTCCTTACTTTATCATTTAATGCAGAGATTTCCGTGTGCTTCCGGCTCCTACTGGAAACATAAAACAAATGCTAAATTTATTTACTGAGCTTTTAGAAGCCCTTCTTCCATAAAGAGCTAACTTTTAGCTACTCATACAATATATACTACTAAAATCCGTACAATTAATAATTCCGCGCCGCAACAGGTATTCATTTATACATGATTATTTGTGACTTACGTTTAGTTTAAGAAAAATAATAATAATTATTATTATTATTATTATTATTATTTGTCATTTATTATAATTTTTTATTATTTTCAACATATTTCATATGAGTAATATTATTATGTTAACAGTAGTAATAGAAGCAGACGAAAAATAAGCAGTAATAGTAGTGGTAGCACTGATTGTAGTGGTATCAATGTTATTGGTGGAAGTGGTAGTGTTAGCGTTCATAGAATTTGTAGAAGAATTAGTGGTAGTATCTATTGTATAAGTACTAAATTTAATTCAGAAATGCCGAAGTTTTAATAATAGATGTAGTATTAGTAGTTGTTGTTGTCACATTAGTAGAAGAAGATGAAGAAGCAAAAGAATAATTAGTAGTAGTAAATAGGGAAAAAGTAAAAGTATTGATAAAATTAGTCGAATTAATAATAATAATAATAATAATAATAATAATAATAATGACGATGATGATGATAAGTAGTAGTAGCTGTCGTAGAAGATGAAAAAAGAAGCATTACTAGTAGTAGCGCAAAGAGCCACGATTCACATTTGTCTCTCGAAATATTGATATTAAAATCAGTTATGGTTAAAATGGCGTAAACGAGACTTTTCAGAATAATGCATACAATATATTGTGTAAACTATAATTCAATAATAGCTGTTCCAATGTTAATACATTAACACGAATATCTTTTCACCTTTTTTGTGCAAGAAGTAAAATCCTTTTAAATAAGATACTTTGAAGATTGAGACATATTAAGTTTAATAATATTTCTTCACATGATTTTGTTAGCCAATTATTGGGTTTGAAATGCTAGAAATATAAATTATATTTACTAGAAAATAAGTGCAACCAAAGACTTACCATGTTTTCATCACTGCGTGACTTTTTACTGTTGGTTATTTTAACACGAGTTAAGTTGACTCCAAATTCCATCCAGTAGGCGCCGGGTTTTGGGGATTCATCCTGTACATACACAAGTGGACCTAGCAGATTGAAGTAAAGGAAACATTAACCATTGTAACGTTTTATTTTTGTTATAAGGTATGGCGAAGCTAATAGCTGATAATTATAATTTAATAAAACTTATTTAGAAAAATATATAAGATGTTGTATATGTTTTCGATATAAACTAATATATATATATATATATATATATATATTAAAATACTAAATTATGTTTATTTCTTTCCTTCCGGTTGATCCTTTGCGATATAGCTTTAACGTAAAGTTCCAAATAACCATCACGAATTTGTCATTATATGACCAATATAAGGCCACATATTTAGAATCTCGTCCGCGAAAATCCTGCTAAAAAATACCTGGTTAGTGCACAATAATATGTAACCGGTTTAATTTATTAATTTTAATTTTTTACCTTATTCAATATTTAGATTATACCATCAATATATGTTTATATAACATTTTTTGCAAAAATTAAAAATTAAAATCTATTGGACCATATTTTCGTCCTCTTTTGGCAAATTCGTAGTAACATTAAGATAGGCATAATGTTATTATCGAGTCCACAACCAGTTCATCTGGAGGTACACAGCTTACGCTCTACACCACGGGACATATGTTATGCTATTTTGTCATGTTCCGTTTTAGTAAGCAAAAACATACATATTTAAATAAATTCTGCAATAACAAATTAATAATAAATCGCTTCTCTAATTGGAATGGTGTCTCTCTTAGAAAAGCGGATCGGTGCTGTTTTCTTAAAGATCTAGTTCGATCGTGAAACTAACTGATATCTACTCGAAAAAACTAGTCAAACATTGATTTTATTTTGATTATAATTGGTTTCAATTAGTGGATCCCGTAGTGTAAAGCAGTGAAACAAGTCATGGTTTAGATGTCTGCTTTCAGCTGACCCGGTTTCTAGCGAGGAGTTGACCAAGATTATAAAAATCGTTATATATAGGATGAATTATACTTTTTATAGGCTGCAAAAATGAGCTCATACCAATTATGTATAAGCAAAAGAACAGTAGTAGCACGGGCGGTGATAACAATAATTATAATCAAGGTTGCGATCTTGATATAAGCACCTGTCCCGCAAGGTGGCTCAGTGGTTAAAGGAACCACATTCCGAATCAGACGTGCCAAAGTTTGAGCCCTGTCCGCGGCAAATTCTGGCCAGTACATGATGAGTTCCCAATAAGGATAAAACCGGTCTACTGGAGTATTGCCTTTTCTACACTATTCAATTCTTAGTTTATATTGACATATGTAAGTAATTAATGGGTCAGGTGCTTATATCAAGATCGCAACCTTGATTATAATATGTATAAACGAACAAAATATATATATATATATATATATATATATATATATATATATATATATATATATATACATGCATGCGTGTATTCAGTATCAGCGAAGCACTGCATAAGGTAGCAAATATAATTTATTCAAACGTACATCTGGTTGCGCGGGCGGTGATAACAATTAATTAAATCAAGATTTCGATTTTGATATAATTATCTGTACCTATATGTACATACATTTCGTCAATATAAACTGAGAATTGTGTAATGTAATGAGGACAATTCATCCAGTAGGCCGGTTTGTACCAGATTGAAAACTATTACGTACTGTCCAAAATTTGCCGCGGACAGGGCTCGAACCTGGGCACTTCTGCTTTTTTCTTGTTTGGGAATCATTAAGTACTCGGAATTTCTTTGCCAATATTTTATCTAACGGCCATTCGCTTCACTCTTGCAAATCATTCACAGAGCCTACGCAGGTGCACATTATTTTAAAATTTCGAGTTGCATATTTCATGCGCGGTTTTTCTCATATATTTCATGAGTTTCCACTCGTTCAAGCCTGGGTCGCAGCAACTTTCGTAATTACTTGATTAGTGACATATTTAGACAAGCTGGTCTACTTAATTTATTGTATTTGCTATTTTACGCAATGCTTAGTTTATACTGACAATACGCTTACAATCAAACGCTGTCATTATAATTCAATTATATATATATATATATATATATATATATATATATATATATATATATATATATTTATCACCCAAATTTAATAAAGACAATTTTTTTCATAATTTACGAGATTAAATCGAAATTAAGCATTGAAATTAAATTCAAAATAACCGCTGAAGCACCAATTAATACGAGCTTACAGTCTAAAGTAAATTTAATTTTATCTCATTATCTTCCGTTGTTATTCCATTAGTATGGCATATACCTTTACTGATTAATATGTTATTTGCCTATCTGCAGTTGCGCTTTATTTATTCAGCAAACATTTAGTAGTTCTTATTTGAAATGTCTTGCTTTCTTTTATTAAAACCGAACTGTTTGTCAGTTATTATTTTAAGATTCAGAAATTCCAATATCCTTAAAACTTCTAATCCGGCCCAGGATCGAGCTCTCTCGCCTGCACAAATTCTGGACAGTCCTTGAAAATTTAACTATATGAACAAAATCATTCTATTAAACTAAATACCTTTGCTATATTATACAATTCTCAGTTTATACTGACAAATTTATGTACTATACAATCAAACAATGATTGATTCCGCGGGTGGTGGTAACAGTTCTTTAAATCAAGTTTGCGAGCTTGAAGAAAATCCCAATCCCATTGTTTTTAACCAGTTGTCGAAAAACATAACAAAACTACCGCCAACCGCGACGACTGGTTCAATACAATGGGATTGGGGTTTACTTCAAGCTCGCAAACTTGATTTAAAGCATTGTTACCACCACCCGCGCAATCAATTATTGTTAAATTGTATTGCCTATATATGTATACGTGGCGAAAGCTGCAGACAGTTAATGCTCGTGACTGCATAGAAATTGTGCAGCCGACATTTCCAGTCAAGTTCAATGTATGCGAGACTGCTAGAGGTGAAGGCCGCATATCTAAATTTGATTTCCATACATATTCAATGCGGTTTGGTTCTCGATAGTCAATTTGCCGTTGTACTCTGATGATAATCCTGGAAGGTCGAAACGCGTCTGCTTTGCGTCTGACGGTAGTTTTGTTATGTTGTTTGACGACTGATTAAATTTATATACAATTAAATTGGTGTTTAGATCAACATCGCAAAATTAATTTTCTTCAGTGCTATCGCCACTCGTGCAATCAGCGATTGTTTAATTATATTTTATATTATATATGATATTTAACAAGCATGTAGAGATATAACAGTTGGATGACTTTAAATATCGATGTTAAAAATTTTGATCGTATGAGTTTGAACAATTGCTTAAAATAAAACTCGTAATGCTTATTTTAATATTACACCAGAAATTTGGATAATCATTCTGGGTTCTTGGCTATGGTTTTCATTTTCAGAATTATTAATTTATGAAATTAAAATATGGGTTATAAAGAAGTTAATATGCTGCTCCAGATTTAATGGTGCAACTAATGATTTCAAACTTACAATCCGATTTTGGTGGTGGATATGGCTCCGTCTGCAGTGCGCCAAACCATACACCTGCGTTGTGCCGAAACACTTTGTTGTGCACCAATATCATGTCCAACGCAAACACGTACAGCTCATCCGGATGCAAGCCAGTCACTTGCAGAGACAGTGAAGGAAATATACGCCTATGCATAACAAATATAATTTTATCTCTAAATTTTTGTTTATACCAAAAAAATGTATACAATCAATTTTTAATCAAGGTTGCGAAATTGATATAAGCACCTGACCCATTAAGTACATACATTTATCAGTATAAACTAAGAATTGTATCGTGTAGAAAAGGCAATTCATCCAGTAGGCCGGTTTCGTCTTTATTGGGAACTCATTATATACTATCCGGTCAGGGCTCGATCCTGGACACGTCTGCTTCGGAATCTCGTTTTCTAACCACTGAGCCATGCTGCCGCGCGCTAGACACAATTTTCATTTTTATACTAACTAATGTTTCTTGGTTAGATTTTCCTTTATGTAGAGCCTATATAGCATCCATTTAGTTCTAAAGTTCCAACTAACCAACCCCAATCTGTCTCTATCGAACAGATTCCACGTTACATGGGGGAGTGTTATTGAAATAAACAACTATATAATTAAACAAACATTGTTTGCGGGGCCGGTGATAACAATTACTTTTTAATCAAGGTTGCAAACTTGATATAAGCAACTGACTCATTATGAACATATATTTGCCAGTATAAACTAAGTATAATATCTATAAGATACCTAGTTTATACTGACAAATGTATGTACATAATGGGTCAGGTGTTTATATCAACTTCACAACGTTAATTAAAACGTAAATGCTATCACCGCCCGCGCAACCAATGTTTGTTTAATTATATAAATGGATACAATCATTTTGTGTCATTACATTTCAATTCAATTTTACCTCACCAGGTTGCATGCTCTTTGTTTCAAAATTGCCACTCTGGTTTGGCTGGATGAGACTTTAGGTTGAAAGCGATATCCATGACAAGCAGCCTGGAGGAAAACTGGCGAAAGTATCTAAATGGAATTTGACTACAAATTTAATGAAATTTATAGCATCGATGGATTTTGAGTTTGAAATCCTGTCATCTATTGCTACTACTGATGAGGTCCCAATAAAGACGCAGAAGATAAAGTGAATTCGCTATAATTGACTAAGTTCAATTTATTCAGTGAGCGTACAGATTGTGTATTTTGGCTGAAATTTAATTTTTAAATGTTGCCTTTTATTAATTTATCCTGCATAAAAAAACATAGGCAGGTTGGTATCCGGTGAGCAATGTACAAGGTAAATCAAGACTGTAATATGTTCACCTACCATTAGATCAAAACACTAACTTTCGAAACCAGCTTTAGGCATTGAGCCCATGTCGACGTGAAGTGATCCACACTTACAAACAAAATATCATTTCCAATTGGAAAAAAAATTTTTTTGTTATTTTCAGAACTATTCTCTCTTTATTGCAGTTTTCACAACGCAGTTCATAGTAAAATCCTTTACATATCTGCTCGATTTTTTTTCAAAACTTGAACAAATTAGTGAAGCAATAAGTGATCGCACGGGTGACGAAATAATATAATTTGTTAAATCAATGAAACGGGCTCATAATTATGACCAATTTCAGTTTTTATCCAATCGCAAAACCGCACAACATTTACCAGTTACTCGTTCTAACGATATTTTAACTTTTAGATACTGTTTCTGGCGGAGAAATAATATATAAGCAATTATGTAGTAGCTGCCGCGCACCTAGTGATAAATTAATTCAAATATGACGAGAAGAATAAGCCGAAAACAGCATGAACGGAAAGTATAATCTCGTGCACATTCATTTCGTGTTTACTGGCGACTCATCAGTAGGATCCGGTCTTCCGCCGTCTACCCACTATATATTTAAGTGAGGAATGCGGGGAAATAGGACGACAAATCTACTTTACAAATTTGTAAACATGCAGTAGTGAAGCTTACTTCATATAAAGTCTTCGATAATACGACTTCAAAGCCAACTTACTATACATAAAAATATACCGAGTCTGTAAAGAGTACCAACACTATAGCTATTGTGTCAGTACCCAATACCAACATTATGGTACCGAAAATGTACATTGTACTAACACTAGGAATTCCGAGTCGGTACATGGTACCAACCTGATGGATATCAATGTATGATAAAGTTCACCAAAATTGAGAATAGCAACTATTTCTGAACATCTGTTACTCCAGCAAATCCATACACTCTGGCCTTGACTGATATCAGTTATCACATTTCGCGTTAATCATGACATCATTCAATTATGTGTACAAATATAAAATTTAGATACCGATTGTGGCGGAGAACTAACATATATGCAATAGTGTATCAAGTATTGCGCAACTTATAAAAAATTAATTCAAATATGAACAGAGAGATAAACCAAAGAGAGCATGAACGGAACCTATAATATCGTATTAATTGGTTTCGTGCTTACTAATCACATGAATCCATACAATCGGACCTTGATCGATATCATAACATTACAACACAAATTAAGGTCTATCTTCTGGACAAAACGTTTTAATAATGCTTCAAGCTATACAATCAAATCAACTATTTCTCAAAGTAGGAACATTCGATAGAAAATGAGAACTCGGTACGTCCGCTCTAATCATGGATGGAAACGGGATGCTCAGGTACAGAAAGAACCACGCCGCTAATCGTCGCAATTTAAATGTAAATTACTACTGTTCTCATCAGTTTTCCATAACTAATTGCGGTCAAGATGAATTCAATGTTCCACTATGTCTCGGATTAATGTGAGTTTTCAATTGGTTAGTCATAAATTATCGAATTTAGTTTCTCTACTTAAGAATAAATAAAGTTCTATCAAAATATAAATATTTAGGATAACACAAGTAATCCAATCATATGATTAAACTCTAGATCAATTACATAATTGAATTTACCTGCCGAGGTTAGTAGCTATCATTTCAGTCTTGCACTGATATAGCTCTCGCCATATTTTTGTTTCTTTTAACGTCAGTCTCAACTTGTCTCCGTCATCAATTCCATTTGTATATTGACGCCCAGACGCCAATGGAACTCGATCTACTCGTCGAGAAGTAAACATTACAGGATTATCTTCAAGCCAACGATTGGCTCCTTCGCGAGGAATAGGCGGTAGTAGACGTTGAACTACACTTTGTGGTATTATCATATATTTTGAATGCCTTGAAGTCGCTTGTGTTATTGAAGCTTTGGAGTTCGATGGTGATAATGATGACGAAGGTGATGATCTCCGTACTGATATTGAATCCGATGAGCTCCTCGTACCTTCAGCAAACTTCTGATCCATAGAAACATTTTCGCAACTTTTCTGGTGGAACTCTAAATAATTGATAGCATTTTTTGCCGAATGCCCATTGTGATTAAATGTAGAATATTTAGGTCTGCTGGGGTCGACGTGTTGCAGTACGCTGGAACGAGTTGTGTTGCCTGACAAAAATTAGAGTAAGTGATTATGTTACTATAAGTAGTGCGTATTTATTTTTTTAAAAAAGGTCATTCATGACAAAAACTTGTTTAAACGATTTAAGTGTCGATTTAATTTTGTCTGTGAGTGACGGTTTTAAATAAAAATAGGCTCCGATTTAATCCCTGGCCACGACAAATTCTGGCAAGTACTTGACAAGCTTCCAATAAGAACAAACTTAGTCTACTTTATTAATCGATTCTGTTACCTTAGTCAATTTTATATTTTATATATATATATATATATATATATATATATATATATATATATACGATTTTCAAAATACAAAAGGCCGCGGTATTTTATTGTCTTTGCCATTTAAAATATTTCATCACTTCAAATTGTTTATTCAATTTTTCGTATAGTTTTGTTAGTTGGCTTAAATTATGTTCGGTTCATTAGTAAAATTAGCAGAAGATTTCAATTAAGCACTAAGATAGTCAAATGCCTTAGCTAGTGAATTTAAAATAGTTTATTATTATTCAATCTTGGCGTAATCGTAGTTATACTTTAACTTGAACAGTAATATTTTGTCCTACTAGATCTTTCGTCATACTGTACGCGCCAAGAATAACGAATAATTATTTAATATAAATTATTATTTAGATTTCGCTTACATCGATCCAAATCATTATGAAGATCCGTCTCACTCGGCGATTTCTGTTGTAGGCTGGAAAACGAGGCTTTTTCGCAGACAGCTGATTGTTGATTATGATAGACGCCCAGTGCAGAACTGTTTCCGTGTGGTGCATAATTCCATTGGTGTTTGATGTGATCACTAGCATCGGTTTTGTTATACTCCCCCATTGTATAGTATTGATGAAAATTACTTGATGCTTGCGTTGATGAGAGATTGTGATTAAAGCGTGTCTGGTGTATCTGATCATTGTCAGGTGCCGAATAACCGAATACCGATCGATATTCATCTGTACCATAATAAATGGGAGTGGAGGAATCCCGTTGGGAATTTGGATAAAATTTGAATTTAGACTGCTCCCATGAATGCTGTGGAATGCAGCTTTCCCCAGTCTGCCTAAAATCATTAGAATATCCGACTTTTGCACTAGTAATCTCATCATTATATAACACATTTGTTGGTGCGCTGTCCACTGAATGCTGAATATCTGTTTTAGTAGGGTAATTGAATGAATGCGATGAATATCCTTGATAGTTAGCTAGATCCGTACTAAGCTCAGGATTTAATATTCTATTACCTAGAGCATATTCTTCGTGGTGTTGCAAGTCTGATACACGATTAAGATAGGTGGATTCAAACGAAAAAGGTCCTGTGTTGCTCAAGTTTTGTTCTCCAGATGCATCACTCATCGGGTGTTCATGATATTTATTGGAAACTAAAGTGGGTTCTGTTTTGTAGACTTGACTTACTGGATATGTATCGTGGAAACTGTAATCATGAGCTATTTTAATTCCAGTTTGGCTGTATGAAGGGGGAAGATCAGAATACAGCGCCCCTAAATTCTGGCAAATGTCGTTACCCATATACTTATTCTGAGTGTATACTGTCATCGGATTTATACCAAAATCAACTGAAGATGAAAATGAGGACTTATATTGGTTATCACTTGTTGCTATCGAGTCATCAGAAGTTTTTTCTGCTCCAATTGTCCAATTGCAATTGTCACTGTTTGAGATGGTTGCAACTGGCAAAGATATCAAACTAGGCATGTCCAACTCTTGTAAAGTGGTTGTTAACTGCATTTTGTTATAATTACGAGCATTTGTCTCCGGGGACAATGCTGATCTAACTGCTGTAACTGCAGACGCCTGGTTTTCTGTAGTCATTCTGATGGGATTCTCACAAATTTCGGTGGGAATCGGAGATTGGTCAATATAAACTTTATATTTTGATGAATCCGAGTTGGCCGGCCATTCTTCGTTGGTGTTTACTGTGTTTCTGTTTACCTACAGTGCAAGTAAAAAAGTTTAAAAGTTTTCAACGACTTATTCACTATAATGAAACCCAGTATTCTTGCCTCGAAGCCCCATTTTATGAGCAAATAATATGAGTAAATAGTAAACACAACCCTTTAGGACAGAAAACTCGTTATACAATTAAACAATCATTGATTGCGCATGTGTTGATCACAATTCGTTAAACCAAGTTTGCAAGCTTCAAATAAACACCAATCCCATTGTATTTAACCAGTCGTGAAAAAACGCAGAATAACCACAATCAGACACACGTACTAACGCGTTTCGACCTTCCATGATCATCATCAGAGTACGAAGGCATACTTACTAGCGGAGATCAAACTCTCATATATATATATATATATATATATATATATATATATATATATATATATATATATATATATATATGGACTGGTTAAATACAATGGGATTGGTGTTCATTTTAAGCTTGAAAAGTTTATTTAAAGAAAATTCGTTAGTATTTTCAATTTACCAAAAGCATGTGTTTTAAAACTTGGCTTGATAGGTTTCCACCAATCCGTAAATTAAAGTAAGCAATCATTGATTGCGCTGGTGGCGATAACAAGTCTTAAAGTGCGTTTACGGACCTAAAAATGAACACCAACCGGTTTCTTTAAACCGATATCACATAATTGCAAAACACAATCAGTCACACGTATTGACGCGTTTTGAACTTTCATGTCCATTATTAAAGCACGATAACAAACTGACAAACCCGAATCAAGACACAAACCAAATATTATGTACTGGAAATCGAAATGTGCCGCCCTTCAAGGAGCCTCAAACAGATTGTGTTTGGCTGGAGTGTCGTCTGCACAGTTTCTATGTTGTCACGAAAATAAACTTTTCACAGAACTAGCCAACTTCACTTAACGTTATTTAACCGATCAAATATTAATTTCGGATGGAGCGATAACAGACTTCAAAGCACATTCGCGATCTTAAAAGATGCGTCGATTTCTATCTAGTTGCATTTATAGATACCTAGAAATTCTGGAGACGACACTCAAATTAACTTTAATCCATGTGAGGCTATTAGCAATTAGAACTACCTTTAGATTTTCAAAAAATAACATGCTCTATGCCGTCTAATTCCCGTAGTTTAGCTTGCTGTTGTCCCTTGTCGATTACCATAGAATGTCGAAGCGAAACATTACGTTTGACTAATGATAATTTTTATAATTTCAAGTCCACGAATTATACTTAAATTAAAAGAATTTTTCCTCTAATTGACCACCTGAAAGAAAAAAACATATTTTAAAATCAACTTTGCAATCTCATTTTATCTAGTTTTGCTGTTTTGTGCGACCGATGAAATACAATTGTATTGGTGTTGATATGGAAACTCGAAACTTTGATTTAAAGAATTGCTATCACCACATCAATGATTGCTAAAAGAATAGATTTACAGTATTAATTTTTGGAAGTAATTTCACTCTTATTGACTAATGACGTAATCTTTTCCATAGATTACTTTGATTAGATTGACTAAAGCAAAGTAATGAGAGTTGGCTATTCTTTCATCTGAATTTATCAGGCAATTAAATAACCTATTCGTTTACTCAGGTTTGCAAGATCGATATAAACATCAATCCCATTGTATTTAACCAGTCTTACAACATATTAAAATTATAGTCAATTACAAGTAATAACTGGTTTCATCCTTTCATGAATATCATCAGGTCATGACGGCAAACTGATAAACCAGATCCAAACCTCAATGCATGCTTAAGGCAAGCAAAATTAGATATGCCGCAATCAAACCTAGAAATTTCAAATATTTTTGCTGGACTGTAGATCTCGGTTGAATAACTTCTATGCAGGCATGAACATGAATTTTCCGAAAATTATACAAATAAACGATCGTTGATTGCGCGGGTGGTGATAACAATTCTTTAAATTATGCTTCCAAGCTTGACATAAACACAATTCCCATTGCGGTTAACCAGTCGTACAACATATTAATAATATACGTAACAGACGGTAGTTTTACTATGTTGCACGAGTATTTAATTACAGTGGGACTGGTATTTATATCAAATTCTAAAAAGTAATTTAAAGAATTCTTTATATCAAGTTTGCGAAATTGACATAAACACCAATCCCATTGTATTTAATCAGTCGTCGATCAACACAACGAAATTCCAGCGACTGGCGGTAGTTTTGCTATGTTGTTCGACGACTGGTTAAATACAATGGGATTGGTGTTTACTTCAAGCCAGCAAACTTGATTTAAAGAAAAGTTATTCGACACGTCTTATCTCCCCTGAGTTTGCTGTGTTGAATCTTTGTAATCTTTTGTGATCATGAACAAAACATTTCGGAAATATTTCTGATTGTGCTCAAACTGCCGTTTGAATTGTGGTTGTCAATGCCTGTTCAAAAACACCAAAATTTGCTCTAACATCCAATAGCCGATCCATCCTCACAGACTATCTTCTTTACTACAGGTCCATTTCTGTGTACCCAATCCGAATAAAAAGACTGTCTGATACTCTTTTGAAGGGTTGCGTAATGCATGCGTCACAATGATGATTAACACGATTCGCGATTGTGGGTTGTCGCTTTGCACTATCAATTTGGCAAAGAACCGATTGAACCCCATTTCCAAGAAGGCTTCGGTTTCGTCTTTCGTGATGGCTGAGTGCAGATACGTCCTCCGAAGGCTTCAACGTCGTTCATATTAACCACGTTTGCTTAAATCTGCTATTGTGAACGTTGTGTTGTGAATTCGTGATTAAAGGCCTGATGATGATTCGGGAATTTCCGAATCAAAAAGTAGCCAGTCAACACAGACTTCAACGTACCTCATTTCCAGTGGATATTATGAATAATTTTGAAGCCTTCGCAGTCACCACGAACACGAATTCAATGCGTAATTTAAAATGCGTATCTCGCGGATCTTTTTGAAACTGTTAGTACAAAGCGACAACTCACGATCGCAAATCGTGGTAATCACCATCAGAACGCCTGCCTATCCTAATGAAGAAGAAAATTCCCGTTAATGGCTTCGACAACAGTATTTAGATACTTTCGTATTCTCGTCGCCGTTTTATTGTGCGGGTCAATTGATAGCACTCTTAGGTCGGTAAATGGGTTCTCACTTTTCCCTTCATTTTGAAGCCATCCATCAGCTATTTGTCTGAAAATGACGATGGAACAAGATCTTCCAAACTATTTTCAAACCTTTGGAACTTCATTTCCAGCCCCATCTTCAGGGTTGACACCATATGTACTCTACTAAAGTGAAACTTATAGCACAACTATAAGCAAACTCTATGGATTGACACACACGCCTATCCATGAAGTCTCAATTTTTTAATTGCTGTTCCGGACGTGTAGGAGGATCAACAATTTTTTAAATATTTTTATCATATTGCAGTAATCCACAAATTCCCGGTTTACCTAATCTCATCCTGTGTGCAATAGGTTATAGAGAGGGAGAGATTAGTAAAACTGTTGAAAGAATACAGTATTATTCTCTCGTTTGGAAAGGACCGAATACGGAGCCTACACTAACGGATCATGTCCCAACCAAATAAACATTTATACTCATATCCTGTATCTATCTATTTGTTTCATTTAAATATTTGTGTCCAAACCATATACATGTCTATGTATATATAAAAATTTACATGTAAGCAACAAAATAGGTTCCTTCGAATAGCTTTGGGGTATATAATGTATTAGCAATATCTTATTTTTTATTTAAATCTTATTATAGACTTATTTATATAGATTTATACTTATATATATATATATATATATATATATATATATGTAGATATTCATTTAGATATACGTCTACACGCTATATTTTATGCATATATATATATATATATATATATATATATATATATATATATATATATATATATATATATATATGATAATCATATAAGCAATCATGTGGGTTCTTCCGAAATAGTTTTGAAGATCCTGTTCCAACGTCGTTTTCAGGCAAGCAGTTGATGGAGGAATTCAAAATGAAAGGGCAGGTGAAAATCCATCAATTAAGGCGAAAAGCCTGTGCAACTGGAAATGTAAAGTGTTCAAGATTTTACCGACCTACGAGGGCTATCAATTGCCCCGCACAATGAAAACGCGGTCAAATCCACAACAAGAAGGACAGCACTGAGCATCAAAACTCTTCTTTTTATTGTTTAGCATATAAGGAAGATTAATTATTAAATAATGAAATAATTATAGTTAAATGCGTCAGATTTGCAAATTTAATTCACTCAAAGTGAACTTTCTTGCGTTTAAGCATAAACCGTGCCCAAATTTTGGCGCACCACTCAGCGATCTAATTAAGACACCGTAATTCAATTTATTCACAATAGACATTGATCAGACTTATACTTACTGTCGGTAAATAGTTTACATCTGAAATTGAATGATGTCCGATTTCATCTGTCCAACGTCCAGAAAAATGTTCCACCGCGCCTTTTCCAACTCCGATGGTTGTAATTTCACCTCCTCCATAGGAGTGGTCCAAATCTAGCTGCTGAACAACTGTTTCTTCGTGTAGAAATTGCAGTCTTTTCTGACAATCAGATGTGATTGCAACGTTGTCAGGTGCATTCGAAAAAATTCCACAGCCCGGTTGATTGGTTTCAGTGTTAATTTCGACCACGCGGTCAAGAGAGGTAGAGCTCTGCGCAATTTTACTTCCAGCATAGTTTTCAGATTTTTTTAACGAAGAGGAATATGATGTTGAAGCAGAGGACGACGAGGATGACGATGGTGATGACGCGGATGAGAGCGATTGCTCCGATGACTCGAAAGGAGACAAAACTAATGCTTTCGACTGACTTTTATTATCACAATGATCTAAGTTATCAGACAGATGCTCAAGCTTATTGTCCATTTGTAGAGTTTTCAACCAATTGCAGGTGTCGTTGTTTGACTTCTCCCTGGGATCAACTACATTTCGAGCGGCCTTTTCAATTGGAGACGACATATCAGTGCTTAAGCAGCACAACCCTGAGCTGGGTAGACTTTGATTGCTTGAATGCGAGGTGCAGTTGAAGCCCATAGGTGGACTAATTGTTGTATTCGATGTAGAAACTGATTGCGGACTAGACAACTCCAAAAGTCCCGAATCAAACATTGATTTTTGCGCCCCATTCTCTTCTATACCTTCTTCCGTAATAACGTCCGATTGACGATCCACGCCTAGGCTGGCAATAATTGTATTCGAGCAATTGTTATCACTCAACGTGTTAATGCTTGTCGAAATTGCACTGCTTGAGACGGCTACGGGAATACTAGCAGTAGTTATGACAGTGCCAGTGTTGGTATTGAAAGATGATAAATGTGATGAATCATTAGTAGCCGAGGAAGTAGCATTAGTAGCGCTGTAAAGTGTGGTTTCTAAGTATTGTTGAAATGGATTGAAACTTTTTGCATCTAATTCGTCTCTATGCTGATCTACTGCTAGGTTCGATGATTCGTCTGCCGCCAACTTGCCGGAATCTTCCTTAATATTTTTATTTCTATAAATAAGTTCACTGTTAGCGTGGATGTCCGCGTGCGACCTACTTTTAAGAATATTCGGAACACTATACATCTGCAACAATGACATTGGTGACTCGTCATTTATGAGTCTGGCAGTCTGGTCCGCTGGCATACACCTGTATTCAAGCGAAGTGAATGCTTCGTATTCACGATTTTGAGTCTGGCTGCAGCTTCCGTTGAGGTGTGTTGCGATTTGTGTCGCTTGAGCGTTGTACATATCATTCTTCGCTGAATGGCAAGTACCGGTTATAGTATCGCCCAATAACGTATTCATGTTTTCAATTATATGAAGAGTAGGCGAAGTTTCACAGCGTGAAGCCAAAGAAACGGATGTGGTTGTAACTGAAGAGTTAGGAAAATCAAGTCGAGTATGGGCTGTTTTCATCCCAAAAACTTTTTCATTATTCTCCATATTTGAGGCGACATCAGTTGATTCATTCCACCCCTCTTCAGAACCTCGAATTTTTGTATGACCTCTGAGTGGATCGTCAATTTCGAAGCAACCCAAACCCTCCATATCTAGTTGGGGCTTCCAAACTGAAACTTGATTTTGATGTTGCCCTTCTATCGTACTGTTTCCAAATGCAAATCCGTTTGGCTTCGAAGTTGCATAAGAGGTAATCGGCTTAGTCATCATAGTTGAAGTGGTAGTTGTAGCAGAAGAAGTATTACTACTTAAGTTTGTTGCAACTGCTTTATTTATTGATTCAGTTGTGGCAAGTCTGTGGTATGTGTAACCAGGTTTTCCAAGCGTTAATGTGTTATTTACCCCGGCGCTGTCGTTCTGAGTGGCTTCGCCCGCCAAATTGACTCGTGAGGCACTGGACTGGCAGTACCAATATGTCTCAGTAGTATGGGAATTTAAATCACGAGATGTTATTGGTTCGATGTGATGTTGATAATCTAAGCCATCAGTTGAACTAGGTTTAGAGCCCACAACAACCGCAAACCTGTCCTTTGTTGTTCTTTCAGCACATTGTTCTACGTTACTTAAACGTTCTTCGGCTTTTCTAAATGATGATGGTGGTATTGGTGATGTCGGTGACGAAGAACGCAAATTAGCCGTTGTCTGAATGAAACTACTCCGAGTTGACATCAAATCAGACAGTGAATTTGAACAATGTTTCGCGATTGAGCAGGACAGGTAAGGCCAACTATTCACCGTTTCTAGTTGATGTGGCCTAACTTCGTCGCTGAAAGACGAGTTCTCTTCGACAGCCATACTGCTATGGAAATTCTTCCTACAGGAGTTGTTTGAAAACAATGTTGACAGCTAGATTTAGGCACCGACAATGGGAAAGGGAAATCCAAACAATGAGCGGAATGTTTATGCAAAGTGGGTTGTTTAGATTAATAACACCCACGAATGCAGTCCAATCTGTGAATTGATCAATTTATGGAGCAAAATAAATAAAAAATTAAATATTCAAAATATATTTTTATTATAGTGAAAAAATGTGGCAACAAACTAGATATCGATTTGTTCACTTGTAAATAAAGAAGAATAAATGTTGTACAAAACTAAAGTACTTTATAAGTGAGATTCGGTCTAGATTCGCCAAATTAATTTTAAGTCATGCAGCATGCTCCTACTAAAGCGATAATAAATTAAAGTGAAATAGCAGGATTTGATTATGTCGGTGTAATATTAAAATTGCACAAATGAGTAAATGTAGTTCATCTACTGGAACAATTTTGGCATTTTTGTACATTCATGAGTAGCATCATTCTGAAGGAGAACAATAAAATCAGTTATTATAAAATTCGTGATCCATGTAATGCACATCGTCTGCCGCGTAGGGGGTAAGTTATAATACTATTTATCAAATACTCACAAGTTCAAATTCTTTTCTCAGCTGATCAGCTAATCCTAATCAGAACCCCATAAGAACTGAGATGGGTCTGGCAGATACAATACATTTTACTTTTATTTATCGGTAATATATATATATATATATATATATATATATAATACTCGACGTCATATAAATTGCAGACCTGAGTTTCGAATAAGGCCAACGTGCCTTATCTTGTCGTCATCTACCTTTAGGACTAATATTAAATCACTTTGGATCAATATAATACAACGATGCTTCACTTCCTCTTGTGTATGATATTTATCTCTATCTGTGAGTTGCAAATAAACACTGGGTCACCTATTTCTAGTGGGGCAGTTTATGACTGTGTTGGTCGTTACCTCTCCTCGTTGAACTTGCTCCAGACATGAGATTTAATCAGCACTGAATCGTCACCATTATAGCCAAATTATGTTCAAAATTATATTAACCATCACACCGACGGTAAGTTTAAGTCTATGTTGATGACTTCACATTTAATTGAAAATATAGGCCTTATCACTGCCTAAAGAGCGGGAGTTGAATGGAAAATGATATCACCTGACAAATGGCGACTAAGAGTTTAAAAACTTTTGAAGACATATTTGAAAACTTGGCAATGAAAAGTTTTCGTAAGAATATCTGGCTGAGCATTATGTGAAGAGGAGATTTGTCCTTTAAACAAAAGCAACCGAAGATAGAGAATTTCACTTACAAGCACTAGCGAAGGAAGTATGTATTAGGTGTTGCGAACCTAGTAACAAATTAGTTTAGTTTTGACCAGAAGGATAAACCAAAGGCAACATGAACGGAAAGTATAATCTCATGCTCATTCGTGTTGTGCTTACTGGCGACTCATCAGTAGGAGCCGGTATTACGCCCTTTTACCGCGTAGGAAGATGGAGAATGCGAACGATGTGAAGTTGGCTTCCTTGAGATAATCAACAATAATATTTTATTTAACTAATCACAGAAAGAAGAACCAATCTGATTTTCAATACATCGTATACTCATAGCAGTTCACCGTTATGCTCCGATGATTACCATATAAGATCAAAAGGCGTCGAATAAGCAAATAATGGCAGATTTTTTATGTAATGCGACTGAATAAATCAGACAGGTTTGAAGTTTTTTTAAATCAAGTTTGCGAACTTGAAGTAAGCACCAATCCCATTGTATTTAACCAATCGTCGAACAACATAACAAAACTACCGCCAGTGGCACGCACAGACGCGTTTCGACCTTCCATGATCATCATCAGAGTTCGATGGCAAACTGACTAGCAAGGTTTGAAGTTTATTTCACGTCAGAAACTTTTATTTAAATCATGTTTATTTATGCTAATTTCAATTTACAATCTAAGGCATAAAAATTCTGACATAAGTGCATCAAGTTGCCTCAATACAGGATGAATCTGATCTAGGTAGCTTATTATTCCATAAAAGGTATTTCACCTTTCATTTGTGGAAATTGGACATAGCATTCATAGAACACACATTTCCCATTTTCAAATCATACGACAAAAAATTAAAAAATATGCATTACGATCGATTGAAAGTACGCATAGTTCCAATTAACTGATGAAAGTATAATTTGTTTTTTACGAAAATAATTAACATAAATATTCTAACTCAACTATTTCAACTTACTCTAATTAGCCGGTATTAACAATCAGACGGATTTGGTTTATTTCGTTTCTTGTCAGTTATGAAATAGGCAGAATCACCCTATCGTAATCCAGTGTAATTCAGCACAAATTCATTTGCAGTAATTCCAAGAACAAAAAGAACCACAATAGCACATTTAATCATCAGACGAATTCGTCGCCTTGGCTTATTCGAAAACAAAATTGGAATTTGACTCGTAATACTCAATTAGGCACTCCAGACAAATTTGAATCAGTTCAGTTCACTACCCCAAACAGAGTGAGTGATATTTGTGCTCTTAGAAGTTAAAAATATTGGCCGTGAAAACTCTCAAATTGGATGAAATTACTGTTGTCGATTGCCGAAATTAATTTGAAAAATATCTTAAGTACCCTAAACTTATTGCATTGTATTCACTTTATTATCAATAGCGTTGAGTAGATCAACGTATAAATTGCGAGAAACGCAAAATCTCATTGGTTTAAACAAGACCGCAACCATTGCTAGTAATGTTCATACTAATACTGGAAAAAGCGCAGTGCATATGTTGAGAAATATACGCCTCGCGTGTACAGATTCAAGTCTCGCTTTCACCCATATGCATGCACATTCACTCTCTCTCTCTCTCATTCTATGTTCACTATCTCAGTTTTTCTCCACGCACACATATATGTACATCTTTAACATGTTGATTTGCTTTCCAGCAGATAATAGAAGTGTGATAACTTTTCTTCATCCTACAATTATCCAGGTAAAAGCATGAAGTTAATTTCCGCAAAACGAAATTTTATCAGTATCACATGAGTTGGTTATCTATTCTGTCTACCAGATTGCTCATTCCCTTTTAAGTCATGCACACACGCACTGAGAATAGATCTCCTTATAAAATGGACTCAATTACCAAAAAATGTGTCCTTTAGTGAGGCCCAGTCAAACTCCTCCCCCTTCCTAGTGGCGCTCCAGCGTTTTCTCAGTTGTTCGCACATCTCAATCTCTTTAGCACTCGATTAATAGAAACGCTTCTGCATAATTGTTTGATAACAAATTCCATATCAATTAATTCGTCAATACTATGACTTTAAACCGAACTGTTTTCAATTGATTTACGATGAATCATAATGGACTCATGATTCGCCAACTTTTTAATTAGAATAATTACATACATTTCCTCAAACAAATTAACAATTAAATTGGGTTAATTTTCACTAACAATTACGTTTTGCCTGAATGATTAATTAGATGGCATTGCCTACATGCAAATATTTCGACTCAAATTTTTTGTACCAGTATTTTAGGTAGATCGGATTCAGCCAGACTTTACAGCTGTATATTCCAGTTCTTACAATCCGTTGGCAATTTTTAAAATTGTATAGTTGGTTTCCGACACCAAAATTAGGAAAATATAAACATGAACATGACTGTCCAAACGGTATTTTTAAAGAATAAAACACAGTAATCACCGAATGTTTTTTACACCATGATTATGGATTTTAGAAAAACACTATTCAAATATTCACAATCCATTTACTTTAATCAAAGTGGCAAACTTCAAATAAAAACCTGACCCATTATGTCAGTATAAACTAAGCATTGTCTAGTGTCGAAAAGAAAATTCATCCAGTGGACCAGTTTCGTCCTTATTCGGAACTCACCAGGTAATTTCCAATTATATACTAACTAATTTTACTTGGTTCGACTTTCCTTTAGTTGGAGGCTATATAGCAAACCTTTCAACCTAAAGATCCAACTAACCACTCTTATCTGTATTTATAGAACAAACACCACGCTACCTGGAGTTGTGGTATTGAGTTTAAAATTTATATATCTAAATGAACATTGGTTGCGCGATCGATGATAAAATTTAGTTGAATCAAGTTTGCGAACTTGATATAAACACCCGTTCCATTATGTAAATACATTTGCCATTATAAACCAAAAAAATTTTTATGTAGAAAAGGCAATTCATCCAGCAGACATTGGTTAGTGTATAAATGAAAATTATGTGTAGTAAGCGACCAAGCGGTTCAATAGTTAGAATTATAGATTCTAAAGCAGACATGCTCCGCTTAGAGTTCTGTTCGCGGCAAATTCTGGACAGTACGCGATGAGTTCACAATAAGGTTGAAACCGGTCTACTGGATGTACTTTATTCTACACTACACATAACTTAGTTTATACTGAAAAATGTATCTACATAATGGGTCAGGTGTTTATATCAAGATCGCAACCGTAATTAAAGTAATTTTTCTCACCGCCCGCACAATCATTGTTCATTTAATTGCATTAAAAGGAAAAAATATCATAAAAATTGCAATATTTGTGCCCCACAAGTTGACCATCATAGTACTACGGTAAACTGGCAAAGGAGAGACAAAGTTACCGTATACGCGACTTTATCTTGATTACACGATTTGCACTCTTAATTCCGCAATAATAAGATTGATCCGTATTTACAAGTACTCGCCATGTCCGTCTTCGTGATAGCTGGGTGCTGATGAGTCCTGTCACTCCGGGAGCTTCCACACTATTAATTCGAAACATTGGATATGCTGGTCGATTCAATTAGGTTGATTCTTGCTTAATGTTTCTGAACTTCATTGCAAGCCATGACACCACGGAAGAATATCATGGACATGCCAAATTTGATGATGGCTACTCACAACAAAGACCAACACCTTTCAAACTAGGGCCAAACCGAAATCTTCCTAAGGAATAGGAAACCCTTACAAGTCAGTTTGCCGTCGTCTGCTGATGACTGAACAATCATTGATTGCATGCTTGATAATCACAATGATTTAAATAAAGTTTGCCAGTTTCATAGAATCATCAATCCAATTGTATTTAACCGGTGGCACAGCATCGCTCTGACAATGGCAAAGGAAGTTAGAAACGCACCAATTCTTATGAATGACGGTAGTCTTGCCCTCATATGCGGTTATTTAAATAAAAAAGAATAAATTTTAATCTGAATTCCACAAACCTGATATACATAAATTTTAGTTACACTGGCGCAATTAAGGGTTGTTCAAAAGAATAGCTTATATATCTGGGCCCAAATGTGGTAAAGTATTTTTTGTTCCAGGCAATTTCAATCAATGCGAAACTACTTGGAGCGGCAACCACATTTCTGATCTTAAATTCATTATATATATATATATATATATATATATATATATATATATATATATATATATTTATAAAACTTTTCATGTGATCTCAGATAATAAGTTTGTCATCTTACTCCGACGACCATTAAATGTCGAATCGTGTCGGTGTGTGCGACTGAAAGCAATTTGGATTTGTCAGATTACAAGTTCAATAATATTGATTTTGTGATTATTTCAAGCCTACCAACTTTGTGTTCCCATACGTTGACAAGTATGCATTGCATTGATATTAAATAAATATGTACTCCTTGATGTCTTTATATCCTCATTAGAAGAATATTTCAATTTCAATTTTTAAAGTCCAACCGTAATACGTTATTATAAATATACTTATTGACAACCTGAATTTCCACTGTGTTCCGAACCAGCCTGACAAATCCAAACGATCATAAGCAATAGAATTTTAACATTTCGTTAAATCAAGTTTGCAAGCCCAAATATACACCAATTCCATTTTATTTAATCAGTCGTCGAACAACATAACAAAACTACCGCCAGTCGACGACTGGTTAAATACAATGGGATTGATGTTTACTTCAAGCTCACAAACTTGATTTAAATAATTAATACCACCACCCGCGCAATCAATTATGGATTAATAGAATTTTAAAATGTCGTGAAAATACCTTACTGAAATGTAATAAACCAATGTAAGCAAAAAGCTGAATATATTATGAAATCAGGATAATTTACCGGTTTCTACTCTGAATTAGCCAGTGGAAATAAAGTTACACGTCAATAGGATGAAATCATTTTATTTTGACTTCGCGTTTTACTACAGGTTCTACAAAATATTTAATGCACAATTTAATATTTAATAGGTTTTCACAATAGATAGTGTGCAAACATTAAATTTTCAATTAAAGCATTTAATGATTGCCAAAAACCTGTGCTGAATTATGTCGCTCAAAACTAGATTGTGAGCCTTGAGCTAGACATGACGTTTCTCAATTAGATTGATATTCTTCGTTTTTCTGAACACGAATCATTCTCGAAAATCAGAAATTTCGAGTGTATTATATATTTTTTTCAGTATTAGCTAAGAATTGCATAAGGTAACACAGGCAATTCAACAAGTAGGCTAGTTTCGCCTTATTGGAACTTGTCAAATACCTTCCAGATTTTGTGGTGGCCGGGGTTCGAAATGGAACATATTGGCTTCGGAGTCGTTCACTCAATAATTATGTCACACCTGTCGCATACTACAGGTTGTGCTCAGCTACATAACGACTTTATATATATATATATTGTATCACTGTTTCTACATCAAGAACACTGCACAGTCAATTTGATCCACATTACATATCCAAATATGTAGTGTAAATTGACTATATTTCTGACTTCCACAGATGAGAAGCCAAAGTTACTTTTTAACCAGATGTTGATTTGCATGTTCTTACCGTATGGATTTATATAGTATTTCTTGCATAAAGTATTTAATTTTATTCAAAATAATAATAACTATTCCAATATGATGCACATCCCTTATAAAAGAAATTCGTACATAAAATAAAGACCAATTTGTTCATGCTCAATATGACTTCACCTTCAAATATTACATTATTACTGTATTTATCATACCTAATACACACATATGCCACTGATGGTATTCGCATTTAATTTTACTCCCTTACAATTAAGTACCGTATATGTTGTTTTGGCTCAAATATATATATATATATATATATATATATATATATATATATATATATTTATATTTATAAATATATATCGTCTAAAATGACTGTGAAGCTTTATTTAATTAGCCTTTAAATTTACCTTGGACTCATTAATTTAAAGGAATTTTCGGTCTAGTTTAGTGGACTACTTTTTTAGAATGACTAATAGCATTTGCCTACAAGAAACAAAATATTGTCAAATTATTTAGGCCCAAAGAACGGAGTAATTTGAGTTGTGCGGACCTATGGTGTTAAAAAACAGCAGTATGAATTCGAACCTAGCAATCAGATGCTCGATTCTAACTGATCATTCAGGGAGCTATTGTGTTGTTGATTACTAATGACGAGACCAAAGCGTAGTTGTTATTTCGCATTTTCTATTTTGGAATATAAATTTACTGCAAAAATTATTTATATCATTATATCCTTCGATTGATCTTTACTTTCACATATTACCACACTCAGGCATAGTTTAATAGTCAATATTTGCTTTGGTTTTCATATTTGAAAAAATAATTTCTCTGAATTAATTTTAATTGAAAAATATGTCTATCAAAATCAATCGCTGGCCGGTTGAAATTTTAAACTTTCATGCCTATTTACTAAAGCGATATTGAATGATAAAATAGACCATTAGCATAACTGTCTAAACGACAAACAAAATCTACTTCGTAAATTACTGAAAATTTGTCTAGTTTGCTTTAGAGTGACGCAGTGGATAGTGTCACACAGTTCGATGAAAATGTGCCCCGATTCGTTCCCCATCTGCGGATAAATTCTGCGCATTACCAGAAGAGTTTCTTTTAAGGACGAAATTGTTCTACAGAATGAATTACATGGTTATCTTGCACAATGCTTAGTTTATAATGATAAAAGTATATATAATTGGATCGATATTTACAGAAAGCTCGCACCTTGATTTAAATAACTATTATAAATGTCCGTACAGTCCCAGTTCGTTTAATTTTATAAATTTTAGATTCCATACTACATCCTCAGTTTGCAAAATTTCTTCTCTATATTGACATATTTGGGTTGACTGACTAGAATTTTGGCTCTAAATAAATACCATGAAGGCACTACCTGAATTAACACATATTATTTTATATGATATGTAGTCTTTAGCGAGGTGATGTAATGAGTAGAGTCGCAGTCCATGAATTAATTTTACGCCGGTTGGAGCTCATCCTAGACAAAATTCAAGACTGTACTTGTTGAATTCCAATAAGAACGACAAGGGACTACAGGATGAATAGCTTTTGCTCATTTATACTATTATTAGTTTAAGATGAAAAAGGTATATAGAAAAGGATTCATTTGTAGCAAGCTCGCACCCTTGATTTTTAAAAAAAAACTATTAATTCAAGTATGTATTAGGTTTTGCGAACCTAGTAACAAATTAGTTCAGTTGTGACCAGAAGGATAAACCAAAGGCAGCATGAACGGAAAGTATAATCTCATGCACATTCGTTTCGTGCTTACTGGCGACTCATCAGTAGGAGCCGGTATTACGCCCTTTAACCACTATATATTTGGTAGAAGAATGTGGAATAATAGGACGGTACAATCTCCTAGACGAATGTGTAAACCTGTAATAGTGAAACTAACATAATCTAAAGTCAACGACAATGCGACTTCAATGCTAACTCACACTATATAATATATATACCGAGTCTGTAAAGGATACTAACACTATGGCTATTGTGTTAGTAACTGATACATTTTTTGAAATCGATGAGTACCGGATACTAACACTATGGTTTCCGCGAAATGTGATAGCTGATATCGATGAAGGCCAGAGTGTATGGTTTAACTGGAGTAACAGGTGTTCGGAAATTGTTGTAATTCTCAATTTGGGTGAACTTTAGCATAAATTTATATCCATCAGGTTGGTATCATGTACCGACTCGGAAACCATAGTGTTAGTATCTGGTACTCATCGATTTCAAAAAAGGTATCAGTTACTAACACAATAGCCATAGTGTTAGTATAGTGGTTAAAGGGCGTAATACCGGCTCCTACTGATGAGTCGCCAGTAAGCACGAAACGAATGTGCATGAGATTATACTTTCCGTTCATGCTGCCTTTGGTTTATCCTTCTGGTCACAACTGAACTAATTTGTTACTAGGTTCGCAAAACCTAATACATACTTGCATATATATTAATTCTTCGCTACAAAACAGTATTTAACTGTAAAACTATTAATTGTTGGCCTCGGTTAATTATGTCGAAAAATTTAAACATTTGGTTCCCAAAAGTTCGGAGACTGGTTAAATACAATGAGATTGGTGTTAATTTCAAGCTCGCAAACTTGATTTAAAGAATTGTTACCACCACCCGCGCAATCAATGATTGTTTAATTGTATTACCTATATATATATATATATATATATATATATATATATATATATATATATATATATATATATATATATATATATATATATATATATATATATATATATATATGAATTGCAGTTTTATCCTCACTAGTCAGTTTGCCGTCATACTTTGATGACGATCATGGTAAGTCGAAACTCGTCAGTACATGTAACTATAGGTAGTTTTACGATGCATTTCGACGACTGGTTAAATACAATAAGATTGGTGTTTACTTCATTATTAAATGGTCAAATAGTTATTGCATAATTGTACCCAGTGGACTGATTTAGAAAATGTGCTACGTCTTTGAGAGATAGTTAACAATATTTAAACTACGAATAAATTTCCTATCTATGCCATTCACGCTTTGTTTATGAAAGATTTGCACAAATTTGTTTAAATTGAAAACAAGCTGTTGCATTAGCAATTTAGTTAGACGTATTTTGCTATTTGCTAAGCCGCACAAGTACGATTTAAATTTTTAAATTTGCTCTTTACTATTATTTTTATACAATCGATGCTATCGAAGTCGGCATAAATAGCTACAAAAACTGCAATTTTCAAATCATAACGTTTACTTTGCTACATTTTTGTGTTTATCGTGAATACTGGAAATGCCTTCGTTGTAGATTAAGTGGCTTTTCTCAGGAGAAACTTTTTCGTTAGCTACAGTAGCCATAAAATAATATTTAACTCAAAGTTACTCAATGCAGGAATTAAGCTATTACTATTATTGTCTCTGATATAATTGATTTTATATTAAAACAGTAAAAAGATACACTACATCTAAAATGAGGAACATTTGCGGAAGTAAAATGTGCGCGAGACTACTAGAGTTGAGAGCCACATATTCAAATTTGCTTTCTGTATATATATGCATTGCGATTTGATCCTCACTGGTCAGTTTGCAGTCGTACACTGATGAGGATCATCGAACGTCGAAATGTTTCAGTACGTGTGACTGACAGTAGTTTTGCTAGTATGTATTAGGTTTTGCGAACCTAGTAACAAATTAGTTCAATTGTGACCAGAAGGATAAACCAAAGGCAGCATGAACGGAAAGTATAATCTCATGCACATTCGTTTCGTGCTCACTAGCGACTCATCAGTAGGAGCCGGTATTACGCCCTTTAACCACTATATATTTGGTAGAAGAATGTGGAATAATGGGACGGTACAATCTCCTAGACGAATGTGTAAACCTGTAATAGTGAAGCTAAAATAATCTAAAGTCAACGACTATACGACTTCAATGCTAACTCACACTATATAATATATATACCGAGTCTGTAAAGGATACTAACACTATGGCTATTGTATTAGTAACTGATACCTTTTTTGAAATCGATGAGTACCGGATACTAACACTATGGTTTCCGGGTCGGTACATGATACCAACCTGATGGATATAAATTTATGCTAAAGTTCACCCAAATTGAGAATTACAATAATTTCCAAACACCTGTTACTCCAGTTAAACCATACACTCTGGCCTTCATCGATATCAGTTATCACATTTCGCAGTAAGCATGACATCATTCAATTCAATATATTACAGTTAAATACTGTTTTGTTGCGAAGAACTAATATATATGCAAGTATGTATTAGGTTTTGCAAACCTAGTAACAAATTAGTTCAGTTGTGACCAGAAGGATAAACCAAAGGCAGCATGAACGGAAAGTATAAAATCATGCACATTCGTTTCGTGCTTACTGGCGCCTCATCAGTAGGAGCCGGTATTACGCCCTTTAACCACTATATATTTGGTAGAAGAATGTGGAATAATAGGACAGTACAATCTCCTAGACGAATGTGTAAACCTGTAATAGTGAAGCTAACATAATCTAAAGTCAACGACAATACGACTTCAATGCTAACTCACACTATATAATATTTATACCGAGTCTGTAAAGGATACTAACACTATGGCCATTGTGTTAGTAACTGATACCTTTTTTGAAATCGATAAGTACCGGATACTAACACTATGGTTTCCGAGTCGGTACATGATACCAACCTGTTGGATATAAATTTATGCTAAAGTTCACCCAAAATTGAGAATTACAACAATTTCCGAACACCTGTTACTCCAGTTAAACCATACACTCTGGCCTTCATCGATATCAGTTATCACATTTCGCGGTAAGCATGAAATCATTCAATTCAATATATTACAGTTAAATACTGTTTGTTAGCATAAATTTATATCCATCAGGTTGGTATCATGTACCGACTCGGAAACCATAGTGTTAGTATCCGGTACTCATCGATTTCAAAAAAAGTATCAGTTACTAACACAATAGCCATAGTGTTAGTATCCTTTACAGACTCGGTATATATATTATATAGTGTGAGTTAGCATTGAAGTCGCATTGTCGTTGACTTTAGATTATGTGAGCTTCACTATTACAGGTTTACACATTCGTCTAGGAGATTGTACCGTCCTATTTTCCCACATTCTTCTACCAAATATATAGTGGTTAAAGGGCGTAATACCGGCTCCTACTGATGAGTCGCCAGTAAGCACGAAACGAATGTGCATGAGATTATACTTTCCGTTTATGCTGCCTTTGGTTTATCCTTCTGGTCACAACTGAACTAATTTGTTACTAGGTTCGCAAAACCTAATACATACTTGCATATATATTAGTTCTTCGCAACAAACAGTATTTAACAGTAGTTTTGCTAGTAGGTATTAGATGTTGTGAACTTAGGAACAAATTAATTCAGTTATGACCAGAAGGATAGACCAAAGACAGCATGAATGGAAAGTATAATCTCATGCACATTCGTTTCGTGCTTACTGGCGACTCATCAGTAGGAGCCGGCATTACACCCTTTAACCACTATATATATTTGGGTGAGGAATTTGGGATAACAGGACGGTACAATGTTACTCGAGGACTAGTTAAGTAAAATGGGAATGGTGTTTACTTCAAGCTCGCAAACTTTATTCTAAAAATTTGGGACGGCTGTCGCTAGACTCATAAACCAGTACACATGCCTTAATGAACGTTAAGACAGTCGAAGGTAGATGTTAATTTAGGCAATATGGCATCGGTTACAGCCGCGCATCTTTAATTACATGAAGCGTGTACTGTTGTCCAAACCTTGATAGTTGATCATCAGTCAATTCGTGTGGAAATGAGAAAAATGAAGGGTTATTGTGGAAACTTCAAATTATTATACATTACATTTCGGCTGATAATAGCGCAAGATTTTCGTTTATCTATAGTCTGAAAATTTGATTTACACATTAATGAAAACTGTTGCATTATAAGGTCACTATGTGTATAAACACATAGACCAGCTCTATAATAAGAGTTGTTTTAACGAAGTAGAGTGTGACACGAAACACACAGACACTTATATATATATATATATATATATATATATATATATATATATATATATATATATATATATATATTACGTGTGTGTGTAACGAAAAGGCAGTTGAGATATTTGTCTTGCAACCTTGTTATCACCTTTGACTAATTGTTTTCCTTAAATCTTATGCGGAAACTCGAACAAATTGATTATATAAATGAACAGTTAATAATGTGTGGGCAGTCGCACTAGAAGAATATGGTATATATTAAAGATTTAAACCAATAGTTAACCATTTCTTAAACGTGATAAATCATTTAAATATAGTTTGTCAATTAATTAATTTACTCTAAGATTTGAGCGTTGAAACGTTTCCTCTTAAACCTGCTCAACATGGCGACCGAATATTTTCCGAAACAGATAAATCTGCTTTTGGCACATAGTCTTAACGAGCTTGCACGCAAAATGTTCGAAAATTCAGAAAAGCAAAACATTTTAACCTAAACTGACATGTAATATAATTTATTCACAACATAATCATGTCGTTTATGCATCGTGTTTACACATACGGAGGGAACTACACACTCTGTTGAATGTAACTTGAGCGTGTTTTATCTCACAAAAATAAGGTAGATTCGCACCCAATCTTACAATAACCATGGTAAAGCAGTTGGGTTGCATTTCAAGCAAAGATGTGTAGTAAAATGAACAAAGCTTTTGCGAAGCTGGATTAATCGAAATTTTCCTGATCTGCGTTTCAACTAACGCAGTTGTTTTTATTGTGCAATTAAGATATACAGTGTACATCAATCATTGCCATGATAACACACATACGTCGTTCCCGTCTAATAGGGTTAAATATATAGGCAATACAATTTAACAATAATTGATTGCACGGGTGGTGGTAACAATTCTTTAAATCAAGTTTGCGAGCTTGAAGTAAACACCGATCCCATTGTATTAAACCAGTCTTCGAACAACATAACAAAACTACCGCCAGCCGCAACGCACTGACGCGTTTCGACCTTCCATGATCATCATCAGAGTACGACGGCAAACTGACTGTCGAGGTAATACAATTAAACAATAAATAGTTTTCGAGTGTGAAATAAACACCAATCTCATTCTATATAACCAATAATACAACAGGCATAATTTTGTCATTAGTAGTAGCCGGTACAAAGTCTCGTATCCACTATATATTCTGGTTAAGAAATGTGGGACAAGTGGCTGGTACAATCACCAATAGGAATGTGTATTCAAGCATTAATGGAATTAAATTCTTATAAAGATTTCAACAGTGCGGCGTCTAAGTAGACTAACTATATGTAATATTTACCGAGCTTGTAAAGCCTACCAAAATAATGCCTTTAGAAATTGACTAAACTTTATAAAATTGAGAATTTCATCTTCGTCTGTATAACTTTTCTTTCAGCATGTGCTTACATCCTGGTCTCCATTGACTGCAGCTACCTTGTTTCACGGTAATTATAGCATCATGCAACAAAATATGCAATATTTCTGCATGTTTTGCTGCAGAGATCTATTATATATGCAATAGTGTATTAGGTGTTGTGCACCTATTAAAAAAATAGTTTCAGTATGACCAAGTTTTTGAGCTTGGAGTAAACACCAATCCCATTTTATTTAACCAGTCGTCGAACAACATAGCAAAACTAGGATAAACTAAAGTCAACATGAACAAAAGATATAATTTCATAAATCCACGTGTTTTGTACTTATTAACGTCTCATGAATAAGAGCCTGTAACACGCTTTATACCCACTATATATTAGGTCAGGAAATGTGCAATGCTAATTATTTTCAGTAATTGCAACAAGTTAAGGAAACTGGATTTATTTAGTCACGTTAAATGCGAACTTTTTGCTTAAATAAAAAATTTTGATTTCATGATTCATAAAATGGTTTGCAGTTCCAGCTTGCGCTGGCATTTTGTCTCTTTTATGCTTAAATCTCCACCAGACGCGCAAAATCACACACATGAATATATATATATATATATATATATATATATATATATATATATATATATATATATATAACGAATTCTGGGATAACAAAATAAAGCCAACTCATTATACTAAAGATGTAACCTACCTGTATATGTTATCACCACCATACATTTAGAGATTGACTAAATTTCACGAAAATTGAAAATAAAAGCCAATTTTAAGCAGCTGCTACTCCTGAAAAGCCTAGTCTTCTGGCTTCAACAGGCTTCGTGTATCACATGGCATCCTTCAATGGTGAGCGCCAGGTAGCACGAAACGTTAATTTACATGAGATTCAAGTTAACTTTGGCATTTCCTTCTGCTCATATCAGAACTAATGCATAAATTACTTTATTCGCGGTTACGATCTTGATAGAATCACCTAACCCATTATGTATATACATATGTCAGTATAAACCAAGCATTGTATAGTGTAGAAAAGGCAATTCATCAAGTAGACCGGTTCCGTTCTTATTGGGAACTCACCATGTACCTGGGCATTTCTGCTTTGGAATTTGTTGCTCTGACCAATCAGCCACCCCCCGCCCATTATACTCAATTTTCAGTTATATACTAACTAATGTTTCTTGTTTAACCTTCCATTTAGGTGGAGCCTATATGGTATCATTTAGACCTAAAGTTCTATCTAACAATACCAAATTTGTCACACTTGAATAGACACCACACTAAAGTGGGACGTGGTGTTGAATTGAAATTTTAAATATTTTAATGAACAATGGTTGCGCTGTCTTTGATAACAACTACTTTAATCAAAGTTGCGATCTTGATATAAATAACTTACCCATCAATTAAATACATTTGTCATTATAAACTAAGTATCGTATATTGTAGAAAAAAGCAATTCAACCAGTAGACCGGTTTTGTCCTTAGTGGGACAAGAGGGCTCAAATTCCGATGTAGAAATGCCCCGGTTCAAGTCCAGTTTGCGGAAAATTCCAGTAGAACGGTTCCGTTCATATTGGTCACTCAGAAATATTTGTCAGTATTGCTATCTTTTGAAATATTTCGAGAGTCCGACGCAAATGCACCCCAGTTAGAATTCAAGTCCCGTCAATTCTGTTAAGTACTTGGCGAGTACTTAATTATGACAAAAACGGTCTACTTACTGCATTGCACTATATATCTTCAATTCTTTTTATATGAATATATATATATATATATATATATATATATATATAAATTATGGATTGATCCACATTAGTCTTTATTCCTTCCCTCTTTGATTATACACCAGTCAGATCTAAAAGTGACAATAGGTGTACAGGATAGAAGATTAGCCTGATTGCACGACTTAATTAATATAGTGTAGAGTGAAGCTTTTTATTAAATGTAACATTTTTAATTTAAAAGGTCGACATTCTTGTCGGCACAGTCTACAATTTCTTAATTTCGTTAATAAACCAAATTTGGCTTTCGGCTAAAGCCATGGTGTATTGCAAATAGTTTACAATACATTATGCCATACACGAAAATATTTGAGCAAGAAAATAGATTTTGTTTATGTCAAAAATTTATTTAATCGTTTGTCCAATACAAGAATAACTGTACTCTATTAATTGGCTTGTTCAGCAAATTATTTGTTGAGATTAATGTAACCCGGAAAAGTAGGAATAACGTATTATTCTATAATATATAAGTTTGCGGTAGTTACCGATTTAATCATTACTTGCGCAGATTGTGTCAACAATTATTGAAATCAAGGTATTAGATTTGAGCTAAAAACCAATCAACTTTAATTAAACCGGTCATAGGACCATCCAGGATGATCAACAGAGCGCTTGGTGCCAACCAGAACGTCGAAGATCAAACCGCAATATCAGTCAAATTTTGTAAGGATAAAATTGCCCACACTCGCCATTAGTAGTCTTACACAAATTGACAGTATTTTCTTCATAGTTTACGAATAGTTAAATTAAACCCTGTTTGGTGTTTTTCTCAAGATCACAAACTTCAGTCATTTTATTAAAATTTTGTATACCTTCCCTGGATTCTAACCCGTTGCATTCGAATAGCTAGAATTTCATCTTATCTCATTTTTCATTTTATGTAATGTGAACTTTGATTTCATATTTTTTTAAACTATTACTTTTACAAAGGGGGTCAATAATTTTGTAATCTGTTGAATAATTCTTTTACAGATTAACCCCCTTCTCGCGTATCATCTTCGCACGAACAATACGACTGCACGATAACACGTAAGGCACAACATGTTACAGGACAGGATTGGGGAATGGGTCATTACAGATGGACATGCGTTTTAGATAAACGACAAGTAGTGTCTTGATCAAAGGTCAGTTAACTTTTCTCACATATGTGCAGAAGAAAAACCGATTGCTTATCAGTAAATTTGATAAACTGGTTCATTGATGTGTGATTATATGTGGAGCATTTCGATAAAATAATAGCTATTTGCTACCATTGGTTAATTACATGGAATATGCTAGTCGTGTTTCGCTAAAAAAAAATTGACGAAAAAATAAGATTAAATATATTTTTTAAACGCTCTTAAGAACTTTAGCAGAAAAAAGGGGGTTAAGGTAAGCGCCGTTTATCTACGTGGAGCAAATATTCGCACAATTATTCTCATTGCGCAATAAATTTAAATATGTTTTTTGACCAATATTCATTTTGTATGTTTCAAAAGAAGAAGAGTAACTGAAGTACATTGCGTTAAGTAATAAAACTATATGTTGTATAATTTTTTTAAAAATAACTAGTACTCAACAAGTCGGCATTAGGTGACCGCGTTAATTGTATGTTCTCAATATCAATTGGTTTCGTCACAATTTAAAACCGTTTATTCGTAAGTTAACAGAATGAAAATATTGCGTTATAAAATGTATCAATAATTCATTCGTAGAATAATTTGACTTCACTTTTGTAAATTACATACATGGAATGAACCGCTTTTTGTTTCTTATAAATTCTCATCTATCCATCTATCTCTATGTACCTGATTTTTAAACTCTATCTACTCTTCTGCATATATATATATATATATATATATATATATATATATATATATCCATAACCTCAACTAACTACATAACTTGTTATCGATCAATATAGGTATACTTTTGTATATCTAATCCATTTCTTCGTGATTTAATTCGCAAAATATTGTATTTTGCAAGTAAACTTTTTCATCATTGTCCCATCATTCTACATCTTTTTATCTACTGATCTAAATAACGAAACATCTGCCTCTGTACCCCTCAGTTCGGCTGGGTTGCTGATTATCAATAAATCTATCGCAACTTTCATCTTTGTACATTTAAATTTTTACATTTGTCTATATATCTTGCTTTTTGTTTTAATGGTTGCATAGCAATTTTATGTCCATCTATGACGCTATTTATTTTACTACTGACTGAAATATTAAAAAATATAAATTTATACATATATATATATATATATATCTTATATTCTCTAATTATGAACGATCACCTGTTTTATTACAGACCACACGTAACTATTAATTTTATGATCAAAAAGCATTGAAACTCTAGATTTAATATGCTTATGAATTAATAAACTGGCTTATTATACTTTTCACATGCCTTTTTATTATTATATATATATATATATATATATATATATATATATATACCTACATTTATCTATCATTTCCCATTATATATTCAATTAATCTTAATCGCCTTTTGGCAACTTTGCTTTCGTGGATGTTGCCACACAGTCTGTCCTAATGAGTAGTGCAACGGATTCGACCCCTTTACACGGAAATTTCTGGATAGTAGGCGAAAAGTTCCAAATAAGGCCGAAACCGTTGTGTTCTTACACTACACAATACTTAGATTAAACTGACAAGTGTGTGTATATAATGGATTGTGGTTTACTTTGAGATCGCAAACTTGATTTTAAAAATTGTCATCCCCACTCTCGCGAATAATGATTTTAAATTATATGAATGCTCAATTCAATACCGCTTCCCTAGATAATATGTTGTCTGTTATATAATGAGAGATTTGGCGTGGTTTTTTGCAATTTTAGGGCTACAGTGATGCCATATAGGTTCCACATACGGGAAAGGCTAACCAAGAATCATTAGTTAGTAAATAACTGAAAAGTGTGTTCAGTGTGCGACAGAGCGGTTCGGTGTTTAGATTAAATGGTTCCAATACATACGTGCTCATGTTGGTGCCCTTTACGAGACAAATTCTGGACTGTATATGAAAAGTTCTAAATAACAACTAAATATGTCAGTATGTATTAGGTGTTGCGAACCTAGTAACAAATTAGTTCAGTTGTGACCAGAAGGATAAACCAAAGGCAGCATGAACGGAAAGTATAATCTCATGCACATTCGTTTCGTGCTTACTGGCGACTCATCAGTAGGAGCCGGTATTACGCCCTTTAACCATTATATATTTGGTCGAAGAATGTGGAATAATAGGACGGTACAATCTCCTAGACGAATGTGTAAACCTGTAATAGTGAAGCTAACATAATCTAAAGTCAACGACAATGCGGCTTCAATGCTAACTCACACTATATAATATATATACCGAGTCTGTAAAGGATACTAACACTATGGCTATTGTGTTAGTAACCGATACCAACATTATTGTACCGAAAAGGTACATGGTACTAACACTATGGTTACCGAGTCGGTACATGATACCAACCTGATGGATATCAATTTATGCTAAAGTTCACCGAAATTGAGAATTACAACAATTTCCGAACACCTGTTACTCCAGTAAATCCATACACTCTGGCCTTGATCGATATCAGTTGTCACATTTCGTGGTAAGCATGACATTATTCAATTCAATATATTACAGTTAAATACTGCTTGTTGCGAAGAGCTAATATATATGCAACTAAATATGTCAACTGGATGAACTACCATTTCCACACCGTACAATGCGTATACTGACAAATGTATATATAAAACGGGGCTGGTGTTTTCCTCAAAATCACGACCGAGATTTAAAAGTTGTCATCTACACTCACGCGACCAATGTTTGTTTAATATCTAGGTAATACTTGTTTTATTCAATATTGTAACTTAAAATTTAATATTTAATTTATAGTTTACGTACAATAGCAAACAGGTTTTGATTCCACCCAAATTGGAGAAATACTTAACACTAGCTTGGCGTAAAATTACGAGTCGAACTAACGATCATTGTTTCCAGAAACATCGAAATAACCCTCATGCCACTGATCCGAAGCAACAGAACGAGTTCTAATTTTCATTCCAATTACATTTTGTTACTTGCTGCTTCATGTGAACACCTATTATAATATGCTAATCTAAGTCTGTCATATATTAAAATTCTTTAAATCAAGTTTGCGAGCTTCAAGTAAACACTAATCCCATTGTATTTAACCAGTCGTCGAACAACATAGCAAAACTACCGCCAGTCGCAACGCACGGATGTGTTTCGACCTTCCATGATCATCCTCAGAGTACGACGGCAAACTGACTAGCGAGGATTAAACCGCATTTCATATGTATGAAAGGCAAAATCAGATATGCGGCTCTCACCTCTAATAGTCTCGCATACATTTTACTTGACTAGAAATGTCGGTTTCACGATTTCTATACAGTCACGGACATTAAATGTTTGCAGTTTTCGCAATATATATATATATCAATCCACGTTAATTTCTCTATTCATTATAAGCAGATATAAAACGCGAAGGTCTTAGAAACCATCTTCGTTCAGAATACTCATAACTTGCAGCAATAAAACTGCTATAAACAAATATTTGTTCAAATTTTTAAAAGATGAATCTCGTTGCGCAGTGCTGTCCTTCTTGTTGTGGATTTGACCGCATTTTTCTTGTGCGGGACAATTGATAGCACTCTTAGGTCGGTAAAATCTTGAATTTTGATCATTTTCAGGTGCTCTGATTATTGGCCTCGATTGATGGGTTCTCACTTGTCCCTTCTTTTTTAAGCCTTCCATCAGCTGATTGTCTGAAAATGACATTGAATCAAGATTTTCCATTGTTCAAATTTCCCGACTGGGGTACGTTTTTATCGTAACGTCGTACCAAAACAATCGCTCATATTAGATATAATCGAACCGGTAAGTTCCCTCCTCAACGTGGTACGACGGTGTCAACCATGTTTCGATGGCCGATCGTACATGGGCTAACGGGGCTATGGCGGTGGTGTCACCAGGGCGTGGTGGATTTCCGACCGGCAATCGGATCTCCTATAAAATACCACATGAGCCCGACGACGGCACCATGACTCGGCGTGTGTTCCCCGCCACAAAAGGGTTCAACAGCCACAGGATTACATGGACTCCTGGACAGTACCCCGTACTTTCCGAATGGCGAATGAGTTTCTCTCAACAGCCACCGGCAACCATGCACTTACTGCTGTCTTGCAGACTGCGCTTGGATGTGCAAAGGCAAGAGGTGCGTCCTCGATCAGCCGAGTGGTGAGGGGACACCACTTGTACCAAATTCCCAAGAAACTACATGAAATGTCTTGGAGCCGGCTTATCCTCTAAAAGGAGTCAGCCGCAGTAAAGTAAGTAAAGTAAGTAAGTAATTCCCTCCTACCTTTTAAATTGTGAGAGATAATTTGAGCTTTACTTAAATCATTTTGCGTATAATTGTAACGAATAAACGTTTATCATCAACATTCGCGGGTTTTCGGCTTGTAATTTCAGTATCGCAAAGATCCGATTTATCGCCCATTTACAAGTACACTTTGCGTTTGCCTTTTTTGTTGGCTGGGTGCGGATTCGTCTCTTCCTTCCGACGGCTTTAACATCGTTCATACTAACCACTGTAAACGAGGTACGATCTAATCTTCGTTGATTGGCAACCAAGTAATCCAAAATATAGTTCCTTGGGAGCCGGCAATAAAGACGATCATGAGAGCAGGGTGTTACTCTTGTGTTTTCTCGTAAAGTTTCTTTATTCATCAAAGTCCATGCGCCTTCAGCTGCCTGGTTGAGTCAGCAGTGTTGGTACCATTCAACACGGGCCAGCACGTCAGACTTTCAGTATATGAGTTGAATCGTAGTCACCGTTGTTGGACCCTTTCAGACCCAATGCTCCAGCGTTTTATAAATGAAATAAAACACTAGTAACTTACATTCTCAGTGGCTATTTGGAACGAATGACCTTGTCCACTCACCACACACTGTTCATAGCATACCTAGTTTATTTGCTAAGGCCCTGTTATCCAATTTCAACAAGTTTTAACTTGGATGCTTTACCCAAATCATCCAATTTGTGCGGAAATTTTCTGTTTTATAAATTTTTATGACATTCTTCCAATGGCAATCTCCTCCCCCCCCCATTACATATCAGTTTGTTAATTATGCAACATATCCAATTGACCGAGAATCTATTTTGGCATTAATTGCTATTTACTAATTAGCAACACGGAGAATGTGGAGGCCAAGTTAAATCAAAATCTCAAAAAGCCACATGACAGTCCATCAATAACTGCCCGATTACATGTACATATACAATATTTAACAATAAAACGTATTTATGCAATCATTAAAAATGTTAATTGGAAGGCCTTCCAGTACATTATGTACACATTTTGTCCGATTCTCTCTAGATAAAATTCCGACACTACCTGTTCAATTCTGGAACTTTTTATCTTCCAGTCTCTTCATTCCGTCCTAGAGAGCAATGTAATCAGAGTATTAAACGAACATTGGTTGCGCGGGCGGTGATAACAATTATTATAATCAAGGTTGCGATCTTGATATAAGCACCTGACCCATTAATTACTTACAAATGTCAGTAAAGATGAAACCGGTCTACTGGATGAATTGCCTTTTATATACTACACGATTCTTAGTTTATTCTTAGTAATTAATGGGTCAGGTGCTTATATCATGATCGCAAACTTGATTATAGTAATCAGAGTATATTTCAGCAAAAAATTAAGCTTAACCCCAATTTCGCCAGAAATTTTATTAACTGATCCCCGAAATAACCCGATGATAGCTTATCAATTTATAAAAGATAAATTTTTGAATGCGATGAACTTTACTGTGGATTGAAAAATATTTATTACCCGAATTGTGTTTTGACTAAGAAAGACTAAAATCCATTTGTTGTGGTTCTCAAATATAATTCGGCGTTCATTTGTGACCACCTTCTTCAGTGTAAACTAAGCATCGTATAATGTAGAATAGGTTATTCATTCAATAAGCCGGTTTTGCCCACATTGGCAATTCAGCACGTACTGTCCAGAATTTACTGCGTACAGGGCACGGACCAGGGCCTGTCTGCTTCGGAATTTGTTACTCTAACTAATGGAACCACACTGCCGTAGGGTGGCTCGGTGTTTATAACAACCTTCAATTAAATTAAACATTAATGGATTGCGCGGGTGGTGGTAAAAAATTTTTAAAATCAAGTTTGCGAGCTTGAAGTAAACACCAATCCCATTGTATTTAACCAATCGTCGAACAACAAAGCAAGAAAACCACCAGTCGCAGGCACTGACGCGTTTTGACCTTCCATGATCATCATCAGAACACAACGGAAAACTGACTTGCGAGGATAGATCCACATTGCATATAAATGCATTATAAATGCGGCTCCCACATCTAGCAATCTTGCATGAATTGTACTTGACTGGAAATGTCGGCTGCACAATTTCTATGCAGTCACGAAAATTAACTGTTTGCAGCTTTCGCGAAAAGTATATATAGGCAATACAGTTAAACAGACATTGATTGCTCGGGTGGTGGTAAAAATTCTATGAATCAAGTTTGCGAGCTAGCAGCAAACACCAGTCGAAAAACATAGCAAAACTACCGCCAGTCGCACGCACTGACACGTTTCGAACTTCCATGATCATCATCAGAGTACGACGGAAAACTGACTATCGAGGATAAAATTAATGTTTACTTGTGTTGTCTATATATATATATATATATATATATATATATATATATATGTATATATATATATATATATATATATATATATATATATATATATATATATATATATATATATATAATTATTTATATATGTGGCGAAATTTGCAAACAGTTAATGTTCGTGACTGCATAGAAATTGTGCACCCGACATTTCCAGTCAAGTACAATTTATGCGAGACTATTAGATGTGAGAGCCGCATATCTAATTTGTCTTGGCATATATATGCAATGCGGATCGATCCTTGCTAGTAAGTTTGCCGTTGTACTCTGATAATGACCCTGGAAGGTCGAAGCGCGTCAGTACGTGCGACTGGCAATAGTTTTGCTTGAATTAAATATTTGCTATTACCGCACGCACAACGAATGTTCATTAATATGATTACATCAATATTTTTTTCTCCAATATTAAACAATTAGTAAAGAAGCTTTGAGGTATATTGGCGGATATAACTAATGAGAAGCCGGTAATGTACGGTGTGATCTGACAGTAAGGCCAATCAATACATTTAAGAAAGCAAAGATGGCGCAGGTGAGAATAATAATTAATTAAATCAAATTTTTGAGTTTAAGATAAACACATATATCATACTATGTAACCAGTATCACAATGTATTTCACATAAAAGCCAGTCACGCGTGCTAACGTGTTTCGATCTACCAAGGTCATAATCAGAACACGATGTAAAATTTACCTGTGAGAATTAAACCGTAATGCATGTATAAGGACAAAAACTAGATATGCGACTTTAGTCGTGTATATATTGTACTTTATATGTCAATTGCATAAATTCTATGCAGTCAAGGATATGAATTTTTTGCTGCATTCTTCACATTTATATAATTTAGGCAATTAAATATCTTTATATATACATTGAAAGGCAAAATACAACAGATCATTTCATTTTGTAGATATTTAAGAACAACATGAGAAATAAACGGTTCTTACATCTAATATATTTTATTTTTATTGTTGCATTTAAAGTGGGTTCTATGATTTTATTAAGGTTCTCCTTCAAAATGAATTAAATAATGAATGACTGTGCGTGTGGGGATCACAGTTGTTTAAATCATGTGTGCAAGCTTGAAATAAGCAGCAATCCCGTTTTATCTGACCAGTCGCACCTCACAGAAAACTTGTCGCATGATTAGCATTGCGAAAGTTGAAGAAAATTAATGCTCGTGACCTAATAGATATAATGTATTAAGTCGTGTACAGGTATGCTAGACTAGACTAGACATCTCAATTCCGTATATTAGATTTAATTAATTGCTTTCACCAGCCGCACAATTAAAAGTTGATAAATTCTATGTTTAGATTGCTAATACTTAATCGCTTGGATTTTGGATATGTAATTATAGATAGATTGTAGTGATACGAGAAATAAAGCAGCATTATTTTACGATTCCTTCGGCATTAGAAATATACCAAGTATTTAGCTATTATTATAATCAAGGTTGCGGTCTTGATATAAACATCTGACCCATTAATTACTTACATATGTCAGTATAAACTAAGAATTGTATAGTGTAGAAAAGGCAATTCATCCAGTAGACCGGTTTCGACCTTATTGGGAACTCATCAAGTACTGGCCAGAATTTGCCGCGGACAGGATACGAACCTGGGCACGTCTGCTTCGGAATCTGGTGCTCTAACCACTGAGCTATCCTGATATTCCTGTTTAATTATCAAAGCATAATATAATCAAGATTAACGAGAAACAACTTTTTTTCACAATTAAGTACTGAGCTGAAGTTGCTTCAAGTGAAATCATACATGTGTAGTGATTTAGTTTAATTTTTTTATAAAAATTGTTCATTTCAACGATAATATATTATATTGGTCCGGTTAGTATTTATATATTCAATTTTCGTACAATTTTCGTTCATTATATTCCGCTGTTTTCTTACACTGACACGTATTTCTCTTAATTATTTAATATATGTAAACAGAATGAATCGATATGGGAAGCACCACTCTTTGTTAAGCAAAGTATATTCATTTTGTAGGCGATGGGCAGATTGTTATGATATTTGTTTTTGCATAAATTTCTGACATCTCCTATAAAAAATACAGGATTTTTTGTTTTTCCGCATTTCATTTAATAAAACTTCCATAGGTGAAATTGACTTTCTTCTATTACGGTAAATCTGCGATGGCCAGTTGGAATTTCAACGCGAAATTGATTTTAAATATGCGTCAATCAAGGAAATGACAGACCGAAAAACCTCAGTTGAAAAATGCATGAAACGCTTGGCTCGTGTGATACAGTGGATTTACTGCAAGATTCTGAAGCATATGTGCCCTGGTTCGAGTCGTGTGTCCTCGCGATTTAAGTTAAATGCAAGCCCATTTAGCAGCATGAGGTTAATCGTAAGTATATATAAACATAATTTACGAATTAGTGCTATATGTACAAACAATCATTCATTGTACGACATTAAATTAATCACTCAGTACACACACACACACACATATATATATATATATATATATATATATATATATATATATATATATATATATAACGTTTATCTGCCGTAGATAGTACAAACCTTATTCAAATAAAGAAGAATAGCCTCTCTAAATTAGTGATATTTCAATAATCTTATAATCATTTGGATTTAGCAGTTATCAGCTATCGCATTACAAGAAATAATATTAAAATTGAACTTCAAATTTTCTCAAGAATTTCTATTCTAGTTTGACCAATGACCAAATTGTGTTGGTTTTGAAAAATATTGTCGTCCATTTACATTGTTGAATAGAGGCGAATTTCCAACTCCTTCCGATGAACAACCAGTAGAGCACGACTGACGTGCGACAAAGATACTACATTTTTAGTTCATTATTATAATCAAGGTTGCGGTCTTTATATTAGCACTTGACCCATTAATTACTTACGTATGTCAGTATAAGCTAAGAATTGTATAGTGTAGAAAAGGCAATTCATCCAGTAGACCGGTTTTATCGTTATTGGGAACTCATCATGTACTGGCCAGAATTTGCCGCGGACAGGGCTCGAACCTGTCCGCGCAACCAATATTCGTTTAATTATTAGTTCACATGTTGATTGTCCTGTCCACATGATCTTATACAGAATAACTTTTTTGGGGTTCGCTATGTATGTTGCATAAACACTTAGGTAAAGTGGATTGACTACGCAGGCTTGTTAACACATCGTTCATGGTTGTAATCATTGCGTACATTTTTCATGTAGGACCAGAATGATATTTCAAATTCAGCATTAATAAATGGTTCAATCTCAGGTAAGCATGCGTTTCGCTCTTGCTCCCAACTTATCCTAAATAGCAAGTCTCTAGTCCTAAACAGCAGTAAAATTTGCAACGTAATTCTGAACCACTGATCAATGAACACTCCTATGTTATGAATAGAACAAGTGGTTACCGAAATAATTTGTTTCCACCACGTGACGTTTCGGATATCTTAACTTCAATATTGCTTCTCTCTCTCTCTCTCTCTCTCTCTCTCTCTCTCTCTCTCTCTCTCTCTCTCTCTCTCTCTCTCTCCTCTCTCTCTCTCTCTCTCTCTCCTCTCTCTCTCTCTCTCTCTCTCTCTCTCTCTCTCTCTCTCTCTCTCTCTCTCTCTCTCTCTCTCTCTCTCTCTCTCTCTCTCTCTCTCTCTCTCTCTCTCTCTCTCCCTCTCTCTCCTCTCTCTCTCTCTCTTTCTTTCTCTCTCTCCTCACTCTCTCTCTCTCTCTCTCTCTCTCTCTCACTCTCTCTCACTCTCTCTCTCTCCCTGTCTCTCTCTCTCTCCCTCACTCTCTCTCTCCCTCACTCTCTCTCTCACACTCTCTCTCCTCACTCTCTCTCTCAC